>JAXDDX010000451.1:0-58595 GCA_034670405.1 Hoplostethus atlanticus | reverse complement strand
CATGTACCTGGAGAAGATTTGGGCTTGGAGTCAGTAATGAGACGGCAGATTTTGTTCTAATTGGAGCGCCTGCTGTTTGAGTGAAGAAACTGCAGGTCATGAAGTTGCTATTGCACAGCTGTGGCTCTCCCCTTGCTGAGCAGATTTCACACCAACTGCAACTGGCTGGATTCAAATGATTTGCCAAGCGATAAGTCGAGCTTCAAGCAGAATGTAATTAGCGTTATTAGAGAGCTAGTTGAACAACTTAGTATAAAAGTAGCTGTAAGACTGTATGAGAGGTCAGGTTTGCTAAGTTAGCATCACTGTCACGCATATACCAAAGCTGCAATGTCATAGAAATAACATAATAGAACATTTGAGATATGAAAACATGTAACATAATCCTAGTTGTGTCACTGAAGCACCAGTAGAGTAAACTCACAGTGGCTATTCTGTGTTTATTTGACAATGTGCCTGTTAATCTTTCACCATAACACACGTCTCACATTGTTTCTACAAACTACTTGATGTGCAGAACATGTGTTACACATTTACACAAGTTAGCATAAACACATGCATACACAAGCAACATTTACGCTATCTACTCTCTAATATATACTATTGAAGGGAGAGGCAATCCAGAGGGACATGAAACCCTCTGAAAACCTCACAGAGCTCAACCTTTGTCACAAGCAGGACTAAAGAATGAATAACCTGAACATTCACTCACACACGTGTGCGTGTGTGTGTGTGTGTGTGTGTGTGTGTGTGTGTGTGTGAGAGCTGTGTAAATAAATATGAGCCTTGCTAACGCTTTTCCTCCCATTGTCTGTTTGAGCGTAGGGGGTTGGGTTTTGGTGAGAAGCAGACTTGAGAGAGACCAAACCAAGGGAAGACGTGGTTCTTTATCCCACACTGCCTATGAACCAGCATATTACTGCTGACACTATGAATTGAGCTGAGGTTTGAATGGAAGTGAAACATTGTTGACTATTTCTCATCAGAAACCAAGCATCGACAGCTATTCAGAGGCCGGCTTCAAGCCTGATTTCATCAGAGGAAACATAGAGTTCAAGAACATCCACTTCACCTACCCCTCAAGGCCTGACGTCAAAGTAGGTTTCCCACTGACACAGCTGCTCTCTTTGCTCAATTATATATCTCTTTATCAGCACAATGTAGAATCAAAGCTCCAGACATCACAACTGATCTATGTGTCACTCATCTGTCTCTGTTCATTTGTAGGTATTAAGTGACATGTCTCTGAGCCTGGATAATGGCCAGACCGTTGCCTTGGTGGGCAGCAGTGGTTGTGGTAAAAGCACCACAGTTCAGCTGCTGCAGAGGTTCTACGATCCTCAGGAAGGATCTGTAAGTGAAGAGTTCATTTGCAAAACACTACTGTACAGTCATTGTGGAACAAAAGCCTTTACTGAAGTGCTTTATTCAATAGCGTCAATCTGTCAAGTTCATCATCAGATCCAGTCATTTATTTTACATTTGTGCTGTTAGTCATGTTGTAAGATTCAAGATTCAAGAAGTTTAATTGTCACATACACACACGAGGTGTGTAGTGAAATGCAAAGTGGCAATGCTTAGCGGAAATGTGCAAAATAACAGGTTCACACTATTTACAATAACCAACACAATATTTACAATGTCACAGTTTTTTAAGAGCTCTATATAAAAAACAACACAATATTTACAATAAGAGCACTTTATAAAAAAATATAGTAAAAAAAGGGAAAAATTGTATGTATAATATAATATAAATTATAAATTATGTGTAGTCTATACCTAAGTGTGTGTGTGTGTGTGTGCATAAGAGGGGCAGTGTGTGTGTCTTGGTGGGGGCCCTGGTGAGGTCAGAGTTCACAGTCCTGATGGCCTGAGGAAAGAAACTCCGTCTCAGTCTCTCTGTTTTGGCAGCATGACTACGGAGGCGCTTGCCTGACCGCAGCAGCTGAAACAGTCCGTTGTTGGGGTGGTGAGGATCCTTCATGATCCTGCAGGCTCTGGTTCTGCACCTCCTGGTGTATAAGTCCTGCAGGGTGGGGAGTGTAGTTCCAATAGTGCGCTCAGCCGAACGCACTACTCTCTGCAGAGCCTTCCTGTCCTGAGCGGAGCTGCTGCCAAACCAGGCAGTGATGCTTCCTGTCAGGATGCTCTCCACAGCTCCAGAGTAGAAGGACTGAAGGATCCTCCGGGAGACTTTAAATTTCCTCAGTTGCCTGAGGTGGTAAAGGCGCTGCCTCGCCTTTCTCACCAGAGTGTCTGTGTGTGTGGACCATGTGAGATCTTCGGTGATGTGGACTCCCAGGTATTTATACCTGCTCACCCTCTCCACAGTAGTCCCATTAATCCCCAGTGGTGAGTACGTCCTCTGTTGTTGTGTCCTCCTAAAGTCCACAATCAGCTCCTTAGTTTTGGTGACATTCAGGAGGAGGCTGTTGTCCTGGCACCAGAGTGACAGATCAGCAACTTCCTCCAGGTAGGCCTTCTCGTCGTTGTTGGAGATCAGGCCCACCACCACTGTGTCATCCGCAAACTTAATGATGGTGTTGGAGCTGAACCTGGCCACACAGTCATGTGTGTACAGGGAGTACAGTAGGGGGCTGAGGACGCAACCCTTGGGGGATCCTGTGTTCAGGGTGAGGGGGTTGGAGGTGTGTCTACCCACCCTGACCACCTGGGGCCTGGCGGTCAGGAAGTCCAGGATCCAGGCACACAGGGGGGTGTTCAGTCCCAGCTCCATCAACTTGCCAGCCAGTCTGGTGGGGACTATGGTATTGAAAGCTGAACTATAGTCAATGAACAGCAGTCTCACATAGCCCCCCTTCCGGCTGTCCAGATGAGAGAGTGTGGTGTGCAGGTGTCACTTTTGTTGTCAGAGCATGGATCACCCTTCCCCAGAGAAACACTATGAAAGTATACTTTGAGTGTACCCACTGGGAGAGTAGGAGACCTGCATATCAGGTATGTGTGTGATCATGTGTGTTTATCTGTTTGGTAACGTGGTCTTCGGGGGCGTTAGGTTTAACTACCGATGTGCCCGTGCTGCAAGGGTTGAATCTGAAGGTGAGCAAGGGAGAGACTCTGGCCCTGGTGGGGAGCAGCGGCTGTGGTAAAAGCACTACCATCCAACTTCTGGAGAGGTTCTACGATCCTAAAGAAGGGACAGTGGTGAGAATACACACAAACACACACATGTGCAAACCGTGTTTCACATCCAGGTTCATGTGATTCCATAACAGTGGTAATAGAATATGTCTCCTCGCCCAATACCAGGTAGCTAGTGGTTATTGATTACCTGGTCAGGAAGTTGACATTGCTGCTATTAGCACTGTACTGACAGGATCACAAGGTCTCTATTTCAAAACCCACTCTACTCTACACTGGTAATAATGATCACACTCCATGTGTTTTTTTTCTCTGAATCTCCCTGATTGTGACTAGATTACTATTCAACTTTTCCTGACAAATCAACTCCCACACCCATGTTCCTCACTCCTCCTGTAACCAGTTATGCCATCATTTTTCTCCTTCCTTTACTGATTTTTTTCTCTCATCCTCTTTGCCCTTCTCTTTTTCTCCTCCACCTCTCACTTCCCCACCTTCTCCCCATATTCCTCTCAGATGCTGGATAAGACAGATGTGAAACAGCTGAACATCCATTGGCTGAGAGCCCAGATGGGCATCGTATCTCAGGAGCCTGTGCTGTTCGACTGCAGCTTGGCTGAGAACATTGCCTACGGAGACAACAGCCGCACTGTTACCATGGAGGAAATACAGGAAGCCGCTAAAGCAGCCAACATTCACAGTTTCATAGAAAACCTGCCACAGGTACTGTAATATTGGAATGATCTAATGTCTAAACTCAACGATGATAGTCTTTGATATGACCACTGAATGAGTTCAAAATACAATGATTCCCATATTTAATGTTTAATCCAAGAGTTGTTATCTTTACAAAAACCTAAAACCTTGTGGCAAGTTAGAGCATAAACATATGGGCTTCTTTGTTGGTGCGCCAGTGATTACACAACAGCAACCTCAAGACAGCAGTTATTAAACAGGCAATCTAAACGTCTCCTCTTGCTTGTCCAGAGTTGAAAGAATTGTAATTGAATGAACTCCTCTTAGTATTATAGAACTACTGACATTGTTTTTTTTCTAATATTGCATCACTATGTACCTCTGTATCTCTCCACCTATCTGTTTGTGTGGGTAGAAATATGACACTCAGGCAGGTGATAAGGGCACCCAGCTGTCAGGTGGTCAGAAGCAGCGTGTGGCCATAGCCAGAGCCATCCTCCGCAACCCCAAACTGTTGCTGCTGGACGAGGCCACCTCTGCACTCGACACTGAGAGTGAGAAGGTGAGTGTGTTTCCGGGCTTTCCTCTCTCACTGCCCACTGAGCAATTTTACCCTGATCCACCGTTGAAAATATGTCTAAATTGTTTATAGCATCTAAAAACTAGGGAGCTAAAGCAGAAACACTGAAAAGACGTCTAGTGCTCAGTGGGCATTCAGGCTCATTAGAGGGATTTTATATTGGGAGATACAGAAACACAAATGGTCTGAATGTTATATGTAAGTTTTGGCAAATCAGAGAAAAGCGCTTAGAAGTAAAACGTGTGGCAACTATTCTTGTTTTTTTTCATCTAATCTCATCCCCCATCCCTTCTCTAGGTGGTCCAGGAGGTGCTGGACCAGGCCAGGCAGGGCAGGACGTGTATTGTTGTGGCCCACCGCCTGTCCACCATCCAAAACGCAGACCGCATCGTTGTCTTCCAGGGAGGGGTGGTGGTAGAACAGGGGACACATCAAAAGCTGCTGGACATGAGGGGAGTCTACTACACACTGGTCACCACACAGATGGGCCATGGGAACTGCTACTGAGCAGTTCTAGTGGAGCAGTTGGGGGTTGAATGCCCTGCTCAAGGGCATTATGTTTTCCTAGCCTGCTTGGGGAGCGTGCAACCTTTCAGTCACAAGCCCAGTTCCTGAACCTCCAGGCTACTGCCAATTAGTTGTTTCTTGCTCTCTATCTGCCCTATTTTCAAATATATAAACAATATACTGGGTTTAAGATGCTTTTGACAATGGTATCTCGTCATCATGGAATAGTATACACTGTGTCGAGTGATACTAGTCTCCGTGCTAACACTTTATTATACACTGTCGAGTGATAGTAGGGTCCATGCTAACACTTTAGCATACACTGTGTTGAGTCATAGTAGTCTCCGTGCTAACACTTTATTATACACTGTGTTGAGTGACAGTAGTCTCCGTGCTAACACTTTATTATACACTGTGTCGAGTGATAGTAGGGTCCATGCTAACACTTTAGCATACACTGTGTTGAGTCATAGTAGTCTCCGTGCTAACACTTTATTATATACTGTGTCGAGTGATAGTAGGGTCCATGCTAACACTTTATTATACACTGTGTTGAGTGACAGTAGTCTCCGTGCTAACACTTTATTATACACTGTGTTGAGTGACAGTAGTCTCCGTGCTAACACTTTATTATACACTGTGTCGAGTGATAGTAGGGTCCATGCTAACACTTTAGCATACACTGTGTTGAGTCATAGTAGGCTCCATGCTAACACTTTAGCATACACTGTGTTGAGTGATGTGTTTGACATTGACATTGCAGTGTTTCGTTTGCTGTAAAAGATTACCTCTAATGTGTCAGGTCCACATGTGTTCAGTGTGAAAGAGCTGCTCAGGAACAACTGGAGTCCACAGAAAACTTCAATCATGGCATCTTCATACACGTCAACAATTAGGGAATGACAGTAAGTCTTACGGCATTCCTACATTACGGAATTTCAAAAACCTACTTGCAAGATTTATTTCACATTGCGTTTCTGTCAGAAGTGAACAAAATGGTTTCAACGCTCATCAGAGGTAAAACTAAACAAAGGGAAGTTATGATTTTAGGTCTTGCACGCTATCTGGTGACTGCCGAGACCTGTTTACTTTCTGTCATGCTAGTCTCTCCAGTGGCTGTTCAAAGTTCAAAGGTTTTTTATTTGTCACATACACAGTTATAGTAGTACCAAAGTGCAGTGAATGCGTGGTGGCATGCTCTGAATCACTATGCTAAGGTAGAAAAGGAAAAGGGGGATAAACTAGGAGACAGTACAAAAAACTACTACAAGAACTAAAAATAAAATGAACAAATTAAATAATAACAGTCCATTGTTGGGATGGGTAGTGTCCTTGATGACCCTGTTGGCCCTGATCCTGCACCGCCTGGTGTAAATGTCCTGCAGGGTGGGGAGTGTTGTCCCGGTGGTCCGCTCGGCCGACCGTACCACCCTCTGTTTTGCGGTCCTGAGAGGAGCAGTTGCCATACCAGGCAGTAATGCTCCCTGACAGGATGCTCTCTATGGCACCAGCTGTAGCTGCTACAGTGATGATGCTCCTGATGACATGGTGCTGGGAATGTGTCTCACCTCCCTGGGTGTCCCATCACACACAGCCCACTGCTCCACCAGGTAGGGTAGAATGAATACACACACACACAAACACACACATTTGATGTATGATGTGTATGTAGCATAAAAAGTGTAGGACCAAAAAAACTTTATTGTTCTGCTGTTTTACAACAAAATATCTTTTGGACACATCCAATATGTTTATTGTTTATATGTTGTGGTGAGTCGGGCCAGCAACCCCAGTGCCCAGTGGCTAAATGGTGCCAGCTGGGAGTAGTGGTCAACCACTGGTACTACCAGGGCTTTCTCCTCAGAGCCTGGAGAGAACACAGCTGCCTCACATCAGCAATCAGCCAGATACCTGCCAGCAAGCAGCTCAAAAGAGCGACACTTGGCCGGGGAAGGCAGAGAGGAAGGTGGCTGCTTGGTGGTGAGCAGACTGGACAACGGACTAAAGCAAGCGCCCCCTGTTCTCAGCGTGTCCCCCCAGGTTCCAGACCGGGAAGAACCTCAGTTGCTTTTCTCCTCCACTCTCCTACCCCACCTTTTCTAATAAAAGACCTTTGGTTATCTGCTCTATCACCCGGGACTCTGCTACTTATTCTCAGATCGCCACCCCAGAGCGAGCTATCACAATGTTTATCGCATTAACTAATTTATTTTTTCACTTTATTATTGGTGTTGTGTTGCTTTTAAATCAGGCTGTAAATAAAACAGTTGATTAGGCATAATTTCAACATTAAATCAATTATGGTACAATCATTGTTTCAATATTAGATCCTTTGCAATACTTCAACAATAGATCAGTGATTATTCAACCAACATGTTGATTCAACAATTTTGGCTGATATCTAATCAACGTTGTTTCAAGTAGATTTTGCTATCTGGGATAGTTTGTCTAGATTTCTTAAACAGGAATGAATTAAACCTTTTTTCTATGACTCATTTTATCAAGGGTTGTTATGGTAAGTCCTACAGGTCGGCATTACATGATGTTGACATGTCTGCATCTTGATTGGTTCCAAAGTGTGAACATTTCCAAGTTGCTTTGAACCGTCAAGTTGCTCAGACAGTTATTCCCATACAATATGAATGCAGCATTAAGACAAAGACACACACACCACTCCAATATGCATTACAGCTAAAAGGAGTCACTTGTGGGTTTTCTCTGGGGGTCAGGAGCACAAAATGAAAGAGAGGCTGGCTGGCTGGCTGGCATCAATAAAAGTAGCTGAAACAGTGTCAACAACCTCCTACGCTGCAGAACTCTTCACCCTATCAACAAACCCGTGCCTTGGAAAACTTTGTGTCTACTGTGGTGGCAGTCCCATCACTGGAACCTCAGATGGAAAGGGACACTCGTCTTTTGACTGGTGTCTAACTGGATGCCCATAGCAGATAGACGAATACATCGACTAAAAAGAATAGATCCAAAATCATCTCAACTCTAAGAGTGTCGCTGTCCACAAGCTTCAAAGAACCAGAGTCATATTTCATCAAGGGTTCAATCAATATGTGTTTTTGAGGGCTGGTAGTTATTTTTGGATTAAAGCTGCTGATAACCAATATTTTGTGCCAATATTCAATATCTTCATATTTGACCATTTTCATGCCAAAAAGCTTTTCCTTGTTTCCCTACCTCTGAAACAGCATTTAGACCATGGGACAGTCAGGGTGACATCACACCTCCAGTTGGTTCTTTGGTTTTCTTTCATTTTGTTATGGTAGGCTTTCCAAATCTCCTTCTACCCATAATCCCTTGCGTTCTGGGGCGGTTTCCTGACGCTGGTTGGATTTTGTCCTAACGAACCACCACGGTTCTCTTGGAAGAGGACTGAGACATTTCCAGGTCTCTGTGTGGTTATTTGGTGCCACCAGATTTGGAATGGCCAAACCAACCAACTAAAGGAGGAAACGCTGCAGAGTTCAAATAAACCCTTCAGAACACGTTGGCTGTGAACGCACCCTAAAACTCTCCATTGAAACCATACCAATGAAATAGTGTCAGGTGGGGTAGCAGCTCCTCCAGGCGGGGGGAGGCAGGTTTCACTGCAGGTTGTCCAGACTGACGCCCCTGTAGCTGTTGAGGACAATAAGGGAGGAACCTCAGTGGAACCCCAGTTGAATCACTAGCTACACCTACACATAGAGGTGATGCAAAGTTCCCAAACCACAAGCATCACCTGCTGTTTCCATCAAATAGACGGACCAGATGAATCCAGGTGAAAGCTTTGATCTCTTGTTGACTTTCCATCTTAAAACCAGTTCAGTCAGGAAGGGGAGGAGCCAGGAGGAAGAAGAGTTTTAAACATGTGCCACTGTGTATTTGGAGGGAGGTCCTATTATTTTCTATAGTCTGAATACAGAAATAATGCCCACGCTATAATTTGACATTGTTGTAAAGGGATCGATTCTTGTCATTCCACACACACATTCAGCAGGAATAGAAAATAGTTTTGTTTTACTTCTGAATGGAAATTGATAACAGGTTTGACAGATTGGCAGCGATACCCAGCGATTCTTAAAATGATGCTGTGGTCTTATGAGACAAGTTTGGTTTTGGGAAACGAATGATTGGTAGAAGAGCTAGATTGGGTGATGCAGTGATGATGCTTGATGATAGTGGGAGGTCGTGTAGTGTTATGAGTGTAGGGGACAGCGGTGGATACTTGTGTGGTTTGGAAAGGGCATGTCAGTTTGAGGTCAGTGTGTTGATGTGGGATCTTAGTTCTAGCAGTCTCTGAACGATCCTGAAGCATAGTGTAGAAGAGGATCTTGTTACTCTTTGTTATGTGTTTTATTGTTTGTGTATCAGTGAGTGGAGTTGACGTAGGATTCAGGCCGCGATTGTGGCTTTTTTTTGTTGAAAGGGCTGACACTCATACTGCATGATTTTGAGGAGTTGAACGGTGTCTCGCGATTTTCGAGGGTAAGTCGTATATGTTGACCATTGTCACCGGTTAGATAAAAAGGAACAGGTCTTCATGCTTTGTTTCCAATTTGCAGGGGTAAGGTGCTTTCCTGGTATACCAAACCATTGGAGGTTGATCAGTTCGATTTACCAAAGCTAAAATATTGTATCAGTTCAGAAGTGCATCAATTTCCGCGTGGTATCAGGGTGGGTGTCTAAGGCTAATATCGGGCTCCCGCATTATAGGCTGGTGTTGTAGACCCAGTTATTCTCATGTGCGAGTGAGCAGTGGAATTTGTCAAAAGAACTCCTCTTTCCTTCTTCACCGCTTAGTCTTTTGTCTATCTGCTGGCGCCTGATTCCTGTTAGTCTAATTTCATGATGTGACGTTTTTGCTTCCCCGCTCTAGTTTTACCAGCCGTAGTGAACGGGAACAGGTGTTCAGTGTTTTCCATTTGAATATGATTTGATTTTAGAAAGAAAATCCATGTTAAATGTTATCTGCTCTGTGCCCGCAGTGGCAATAGTGGCAATCTGTTTGTTGTAGTCAGTTTAGTAGGTTGGGTCATGACTGCAGACGATACTAGCGAGTTAACGTGGTCTGTGTGTTTTGCTCATGGGGAAGGGAAGAACGCTCAGGATACACACGGGACTACAAAATTGTTATCTTTTCGTGAAAGTGGTTTATGTTGATCCAGTCAATCAACGCCCAGTTCGCATATTGCTGTTACCGTTACAAGTCCATGCGTTAACGCGTTGAAGGTGGAATGATGATGATGATGATGGACTGATGATGATGGTTGAATTTCACTTCCTGTCCATTTCATAACATATCTGTCAAGACGCACCAGTACATAAGCCTTTTATATGAAATAGGTGGAGTGTATCTTTGTATGACCCACAGCTGAGGATTTACACCAGGATTGGACTCCATTCACATTCAATCAGTTCACTTAGGAAGGAAAAGCGCATGGTGAAAAAGGGAAGTGTGTGGTTCTGGTGCCAACATGTGAATATGTGGAGATCCTTGTTTTAACACGCGTCACGTATGTTCTGAGTTACTGAGATATTCTGGTCTGGTTCAGGGATTAATATTGTTTTCTGCTTATTATTCATGAGACTTTATTTTTCATGCCTTTTTCCTGCTTTGTGTTGTCGTGTTGTCCTGATCACATCCCTGATTCTCAACCAACTAGTCAAAGATGACATGTACACCATACTCATTTAATCTCTAAACGGCTGATGGAAATGGTTTTGTAGGCATTTCCATCTAGTCACTCTTATCCAGAGTGACTTCCAACCGGGTCAACAGTGGAATCACCTTAAATCACTTGATCACCAACATTACAACCAATAGGAAGGAGGTCAAAGGTCAGAGCACAATGATACAAGATGGAAGAAATATCCCTGTTATCCAGTGTGTTGTGTTGTGTGAACAGTGAGCTCCATCCTCTTGTAGGAGGATGAAGAAGAAAACTTGTTTCAGTCTAGTTGATATGAAACCAAACAAATCTCTGTTGGTTCTATTTTTTTTTTTTTAAATTTTCCTGAAACTGTTTTTATTTGGATAAAAAAAAGTTTTTTCCCTTTATACCAAGAGGGTGTAGAGAAACCTGGTCAGTTTGGCATTACCATGAATGTGAAAGTGAGAGTGTTGGTCGAGCTCTGTAAGGAGGAGTGGGAGAAAATCCCTCCAGGAAGATGAAGATACTGATCAGTGATCAGTGGCTATAGGAGACGTTTACTCCAAGTCATCACTGATAAAAGAGGAGCCACAAGTTATTGACTGAAGGAGTTCACAGGGATATCTAAGTTTCTGTTAAATGTTCTGTTGATGTCATCAGATTAGCCTAGATGCTGGGAATTATTGATCCGCTCTTTTTGATCCTTTCAACTGTTATACTGGTCAGCTTCACAGACAATTCACAGGAAACAGGTTGACATGTGATCCTGATTAGGTTTTGGTATTAATGGAATAAGACCCTGTGAAATATTAAATATGAAAGATATGGGCAAAAACGTTGCTGAGATTAAAGAATCAAAAAAAGAGTTTCCAAACCTGTTTAATATTGTCAACACTTCGACTCTGGCTCTAGCTTGCAGTATTCTGATTCTCCACAGGAGGGAGCCATGACACTGTTTTAAGGTAACATCACTCAACTGATAATATATATTTAAAATAGATATAAAAGTAAGTAAACGTCATCTTTTAATTTCTATTCTTGGATACAGACCAGTCGATTCTATTGGCTGATGGTTCTCTTCACTATTTAGTAAGGTTTTTATAGAGAATGAAGAAACACATGACTGATCTATCTCTCTTTCTTTGCACCATCCAAATTGCTTCCATGATTTCAAACTATTTGTGATGGAAATTGACTTCAAACTAAAGATGCAAACTTGGATACCATGAAGTCATATTTTCCAAACATGCCTCCCCCCTCCCAACTATTTCAACAAGGTTAACAATAACAATGAGGTTAACATGAAGTGTCCCACACACAAGTTCTCTCTCACTCTTTGTGTATTTCATCAAAACAGACACATCCACTACATGTGCAAACCAACACAGGCATGGAAAAAGTTTTAAACTCTCATTTTCCAGCAAAACCCCGGACCCTCTAGGCCAGGGGTGTCGAACCATGTGCCATGGAGGGCCGAGAGTATGCAGGTTTTCATTCCAACCAAAGACTACACCAGGTGATTTCACTGATTAGTCCCTCCTCTCTGGTTGAGGGTGTGATAACCGGTCGAATCACCTGGTGTATTGTTCGGTTGGAACGAAAACCTGCATACTCTCGGCCCTCCATGGCACATGCTTTGACATCCCTGCTCTAGGCTATAATGTGTCTCTGGGTTTTTGAGACCTTTATGACCCCTGATGTGTTTACATCCCTGATATTTCTTTCAGTTTGTTCACACACACAGAGACTGTTGCATCGACAGCAAGCACATAATAATACCTAATCTAGTCTTCATTTCATATTGTAAACAAGGGCTAAACATGCACTGCCTCTTTAAAACTGCTCCTCTTCCTGGTATGAAGCAGAGCCTGATAACCCCTCCCACTTCTTCCTGCTCTCTCAGACAAAACCAGAGCCAAGCCAAGAAAAGGAAGAGAGTTTTGGTTTGGATTGGAGTGCAACTTTTATCTGTTGACGGAAAGTGAAACTATCTGACATTCACCGTCATTGAGAAGTGAAATGGCGCAGCAAGGAATTCAGCTGGACCGGGACAGTATCTCTTGTTCGATCTGTCTGGATCTACTGAAGGATCCGGTGGCTATTCCCTGTGGGCACAGCTACTGTATGAGCTGTATTAAAGGCTGCTGGGATGAAGAGGATCAGAAGAATATCCACAGCTGTCCCCAGTGCAGACAGACCTTCACACCAAGGCCTGTTTTGGTGAAGAATACCATGTTAGCAGCTTTAGTGGAAGAACTGAAGAAGACTGGACTCCAAGCTGCTCCTCCTGATCACTGCTATGCCGGACCTGGAGATGTGGCCTGTGACATCTGCACTGGGAGAAAGCTGAAAGCCCTCAAGTCCTGTCTGGTGTGTCTGGCCTCTTACTGTGAGCGCCACCTACAGCGTCACTATGATGCAGCTCCATTAAAGAAACACCAGCTGGTCAACCCCTGCAAGAAACTTCAGGAGAACATCTGTTCTCAACACAACGAGATGATGAAGGTTTTCTGCCGTAGCGATCAGCAGTGCATCTGCTACCTGTGTTCCATGGAGGAACATAAAGACCACGATACAGTCTCAGCTGCAGCAGAAAGGAAGGAGAGGCAGAAAGAGCTCGGGGTGAGTCAGCAGAACATCCAGCAGAGAATTCAGGGCAGAGAGAAAGACGTGAAGCTGCTTCAACAGCAGGTGGAGGCTATCAATTGCTCTGCTGATAAAGCAGTGGAGGACAGTGAGAAGATCTTCACTGAGCTGGTCCGTTCCATTGAGAGAAGAAGCTCTGAAGTGAAGCAGCAGATCAGATCCCAGCAGAAAGCTCAAGTTCATCAGGCTGAAGAACTTCAGAAGAAGAAGGAGCAGGAGATTGTTGGACTGAGGAGGAAAGATGCTGAACTGGAGCAGCTCTCACACACAGAGGATAGCGTCCATTTCCTCCAGAATTACCCCTCCCTCTCATGTCTCAGTGAATCTACAGACTTACCCACCAATGTCCGTCCTCTGCGGTTCTTTGAGGATGTGGCTGTGGCTGTGTCAGAGGTGAGAGATAAAGTAGAGGGCATTCTGAATGAGGAAGGGCCAAAGATCTCATTGACAGTGACTGAAGATGTTTTACTGCCACATCCAGAGCCCAAGACCAGAGCTGAGTTCTTACAATATTCACATCAAATCACACTGGATCCAAACACAGCATACAGAAAGCTGTTATTATCTGAGGGAAACAGAAAAGCAACATATGTGAGAACAGACCAGTTATATCCTAGACACCCAGACAGATTTATTGAATGGCAGCAGGTCCTGAGTAGAGAGGGTCTGACTGGACGTTGTTACTGGGAGGTAGAGAGGACAGGGGGAGTTAATATAGCAGTCTCATATAAGAATATTAACAGAACAGGGACCGGTAGGGAATGTGGATTTGGACTCAATGACAAATCTTGGTCATTATATTGTAACAACAGATATGTATTCTATCATAACAATATCAGAACTCCAGCACCAGGCCCTCTGTCCTCCAGAGTAGGAGTGTACCTGGATCACAGGGCAGGTATTCTGTCCTTCTACAGCGTCTCTGAAACCATGACTCTCCTCCACAGAGTCCAGACCACCTTCACCCAGCCCCTCCATCCTGGATTTTGGGTTTATTGGCCTGTTGGATCTACTGCTGAGTTGTGTGAGCTCAAGTAGATTGAGGTTATTAAAGCAGTAATCTGAGATTCTGTTTTTTTATATTGTTGTATTTAGTCTCCATCTTTGTCTCTCTGTCACGGTCTCCACCGTGCCCCCTGTGTTTCCCCATGTGTCTCTACCTGTCTGTCCCTGTCTGTGTGTGTATGTGTCGGCGGGCGTGGCTCCAGTCTCCGGCTCCTCCCTGCATCATCACCTCATCCCGATCACCTGCTCTACCCCGCACACCTGCTATCCATCAAGTCATCACCACCAGTATAAAAACCCCGGCCTTGCATCCACTCATCGCCAGATCGTTATTCAGCCAGTGTGGTATATCTCGTTCCCGGCCCTTGTATTTTGGACTAAAGCCTTGACTACCTGTGTGTTCGTTTGTTAACCCTGCTCTCTTCTCATCCCAAGATCTCCACCCGTACCCAGCCATACCGCATTCCTCCCTGCCTGTCTACCTGCTCTTCCTCTGCCTGCCACGTTCACCACCAGTCCCTCCGGCTCCCCCTGCTTCCGCCTCCAGCCCTGTCCACTACCTCCGCTCCTGTCTACCCCCCGGTTTTCTCTTCATAATAAACCTTTGTTCATCCTACCTCTGAGTTCGGTTCTGCTTTTGGGTCCCACCTGGGATACCGTAACAGAACGATCTGGCCACGATGGACCCAGCGAACCCGGACTCGGAGGCCGCCTCACTCCGGAGAGCAATCGCCAGCCAAGGCGAGTTCTTGGGGCAGCACGAACAAGTGCTCCGGAGCCTCACCGAAAACAACCAGGTTATGCTACAACAGATCACCCAGCTAACCAACCAGGTAACTAACCTAACTGCTCTCCTCACTCCGCCAGTCTCCACAGCTCCGCTCTCTCAGCCAGTCCTCCCGGTCCCGTCCCCGATGCCTCCACCCTCCCGGGAATCCTACGCATCGGATCCAGAACCCTTCTCTGGAGACGTGGACAAGTGCCGCGGGTTTTTGCTACAATGCTCCCTGATTTTCCTCCAGCGGCCACAAGCCTTTCCCTCAGACCAGCCCAAGGTACGGTACATCATCGGGCTGTTACGAGGAAGGGCGCTGGCATGGGTCGAGGCAGTGCACTCACACCAGCCAATTGAGGGATTTCTTTTTGAGGGTTTCATCGCTGCTTTTAAGGATGTGTTCGACCACCCGGTTCACTGGGGAGATGCGGCGAGGCGCCTAACGAATCTCCGTCAGGGAACCCGAAGCGTGGCGGACTTCTCCGTGGAGTTTAAAACTGTGGCAGCTGACGCGGGGTGGGCCGACGCAGCGCTTCGGGGTACGTTTTTAAATGCTCTTAATGAACACCTGCAGGACGAAATAGCCGCCCGAGATGAACCGCCAGATTTTAAGGCTCTGGTCTCCCTGGCGATCCAGCTCGACAACCGCCTGCGGGGGCGCCGCAGACAAGGGGCGGCACGGGTTCCGTCTCCGAGCTTCTCTGCCTCCACTCTCCCTCCTCTCGCCAGGTCGGCAGCCACTCTTTCCACCATCACCCCGGCCCCGTTTTCCTGGACTCCTCCGGACGAAGAGGCCATGCAGCTGGGAAGGGCCCGCTTGTCTCCAGCTGAGCGGCAGCGCAGGATGCGGTCGGGGGCATGCCTGTACTGCGGGGAACCCGGTCACCTTTTGGCCACCTGCCCGGCCCGACCAAAAGGCAGGGCTCACCAGTAGCTGCGGGGATACTGGTGAGTCAAGTGTCTGTCTCTCCTGTTCCCCGTATGCAGTTTAAGGCCACCCTGTGCTGGGATCAGGAGACCCTGCCCCTGGTGGCTTTAGTGGACTCTGGGGCTGATGCGAACTTCATCGACGCCAGCCTCGCCTCACAAGCCGGTCTCGCCATAGAGCCCTTAGCTGCTCCCCTGGACGCCAACGCCTTGGATGGCAGACTTCTGGCTCGGGTCACCCACCAGACCAAGCCGTTACTCCTCATCCTCTCCGGCAACCACCGCGAGCAGATCCGGTTCCATGTCATCTCGTCACCCCATGCACCCATCATCCTCGGTTACCCCTGGCTCCAGCTGCACAACCCCCACCTCGACTGGACCACCGGCAAGGTAAGCAGCTGGAGTCCATTTTGCCTTTCCACGTGTCTACGGTCTGCTCTTTCCCCAACAGAGGGCTTAGCCGCTCCATCGCTGCCCGAGCCCCTGGACCTAACCACCATTCCATCTGTTTACCATGACCTGGGGGAGGTCTTCAGTAAACAGCAGGCCCTCTCACTGCCTCCTCATCGTCCCTACGACTGTGCCATAGACCTCCTCCCGGGAGCCACCCTACCGTCCAGCCGTCTCTACAACCTATCCCGTCCGGAAAGGCAGACCATGGAGGGCTACATCAGGGACTCTCTGGCGGCGGGTATCATCAAGCCCTCCTCATCCCCGGTAGGAGCAGGGTTCTTTTTTGTATCAAAGAAAGACCTGTCTCTCCGCCCCTGCATTGACTTCCGGGGTCTGAACAATATCACCATCAAGAATAAATATCCTCTTCCTTTGATAAACTCTGCTTTTGAGCCCCTGCAGGACGCCACGGTGTTTTCAAAATTGGACCTGCGAAACGCCTACCACCTGGTGAGGATTCGAGAAGGGGATGAATGGAAGACGGCGTTCAATACTCCGGTGGGACACTTCGAATACCTAGTCATGCCCTTCGGACTGACCAACGCCCCCGCCGTCTTCCAAGCCCTGGTTAACGACGTCCTCCGGGACTTCCTGAATCGTTCCGTGTTTGTGTACATCGACGACATCCTCATCTTCTCCCGCAACCTCGAGGAGCACGTCCAACACGTCCGCCAGGTTTTGCAACGCCTGCTAGAGAACAAGTTGTTCGTTAAGGCAGAGAAGTGCGAATTCCACGCCAGTTCGGTGAGCTTCCTGGGCTATATAATCGAGTGCGGGCAGGTGCGACCAGATCCAGGCAAGATCCAAGCTGTGGTCGAGTGGCCTACGCCCACGTCCCGGAAACAACTACAGCGCTTCCTTGGCTTCGCCAATTTTTATCGCCGTTTTATTAGGGACTACAGCCGCATCGCTGCCCCGCTGACCAAGCTCACCTCTCCGGCACTCCCCTTCACCTGGACCCCCGAGGCGGGACGGGCCTTCACTGAGCTGAAGAGGCGCTTCACGTCCGCACCCATCCTGGTCCACCCCGACCCCTCGCGCCAGTTCGTCGTGGAGGTGGATGCCTCTGACACGGGGGTCGGGGCGGTCCTCTCCCAACGATCCAGCTCGGATCAGAAACTCCATCCCTGCGCCTTCCTGTCTCGTCGTCTGTCGCCCGCCGAACGGAACTACGACGTAGGCAACCGGGAGTTGCTGGCCGTGAAGCTGGCCTTGGAGGAGTGGAGACACTGGCTGGAGGGGGCCGAACTTCCTTTTGTGGTCTGGACAGACCACAAAAACCTTGCCTACCTCCAGTCAGCCAAGCGCCTCAATTCCCGTCAGGCTCGTTGGGCCTTGTTCTTTGGACGTTTTTCTTTTATCCTCACCTATCGCCCTGGATCCCGCAACACTAAGCCGGACGCTCTCTCCCGCCTGCATGTCTCCCAGGAGGCGCCGGCCACCCCGGACACCATCCTCCCGTCTTCCTGCGTGGTGGCTGCTGTTACCTGGGAAATCGAGGCGACGGTGAGGCAAGCCCAGCAGACCCAGCCCGACCCAGGTAACGGCCCCCCTAACCGTTTGTTTGTTCCCAACTCTGTCCGCTCCCAGGTCCTCCAGTGGGGTCACACGTCCCGGTTGGCCTGCCATCCGGGAATGGGCCGCACGCTGGCACTCCTCAGAGGACACTTTTGGTGGCCGACTATGGAGGCCGACACCCGCACCTTCGTCGCCGCTTGCACAGTGTGTGCGCGTGGAAAGACCTCCCACCGGCCCCCGGCTGGCCTGCTCCGCCCCCTACCTGTTCCCAGTCGCCCCTGGTCCCACATCGCACTCGACTTCATCACCGGACTACCCCCCTCTCAAGGTAACACCACCATACTCACCATCGTCGACCGGTTTTCAAAGACTGCACACTTTGTTGCCCTCCCCAAACTCCCCACAGCCCATGAGACGGCCGAGCTGCTTACCCTTCATGTCCTTCGCCTCCATGGGATTCCCTCGGACATCGTGTCAGACCGGGTGCCACAATTCATCTCCCAGGTGTGGAGGTCTTTCTGCATGGCCCTGGGAGCCTCGGTGAGCCTCTCCTCCGGATTCCATCCCCAGACCAACGGCCAAACGGAGCGGGCTAACCAAGACCTGGAGTCCGCGCTCCGCTGCGTCGCCGCTCGCAACCCCTCCTCCTGGAGCTCCCAGCTACCGTGGGTAGAGTATGCCCATAACTCGCTCCCCAGTGCAGCCATGGGGAGGTCACCCTTTGAGGCCTCCTTGGGCTATCAACCTCCCCTGTTCCCAGCCCAGGAGGAGGAGATCGCGGTTCCATCGGTTCAGGCCCACCTACGTCGTTGCCGTCGGATCTGGAGGGAGACACGCTCCGCGCTCCTCCGCACTGCCGACCGCAACCGACGCCTGGCCGACCGTCACCGGACCCCGGCTCCGGAGTATCGCCCAGGTCAGAGAGTTTGGCTGTCCTCAAGGGATATTCCCCTTAGGGTCATCTCAAAGAAACTGTCCCCCCGGTTTATTGGTCCTTACGAGATCGATAAAATCATCAACCCCTCTGCCGTAAGACTGAAACTACCCAGGTCCATGAAGATTCACCCTACCTTCCACGTCTCCCAAATTAAACCTGTGTCTGTCAGCCCCTTGTGCCCTCCAGCCGTTCCCCCTCCACCCCCCCGGATCATCGACGACCACCCAGCCTACACCGTCCGGCGGCTACTGGACGTACGCCGCCGAGGCCGGGGATACCAATACCTGGTCGACTGGGAGGGATATGGCCCGGAGGAACGCACCTGGGTTTCCCGTCGTCTCATCCTGGACCCCTCCCTCGTTCGGGAGTTCCACCAGGCCCATCCGGACAAGCCTGGTGGGTCGCCTGGAGGCTCCCGTTGAGGGGGGGGTACTGTCACGGTCTCCACCGTGCCCCCTGTGTTTCCCCATGTGTCTCTACCTGTCTGTCCCTGTCTGTGTGTGTATGTGTCGGCGGGCGTGGCTCCAGTCTCCGGCTCCTCCCTGCATCATCACCTCATCCCGATCACCTGCTCTACCCCGCACACCTGCTATCCATCAAGTCATCACCACCAGTATAAAAACCCCGGCCTTGCATCCACTCATCGCCAGATCGTTATTCAGCCAGTGTGGTATATCTCGTTCCCGGCCCTTGTATTTTGGACTAAAGCCTTGACTACCTGTGTGTTCGTTTGTTAACCCTGCTCTCTTCTCATCCCAAGATCTCCACCCGTACCCAGCCATACCGCATTCCTCCCTGCCTGTCTACCTGCTCTTCCTCTGCCTGCCACGTTCACCACCAGTCCCTCCGGCTCCCCCTGCTTCCGCCTCCAGCCCTGTCCACTACCTCCGCTCCTGTCTACCCCCCGGTTTTCTCTTCATAATAAACCTTTGTTCATCCTACCTCTGAGTTCGGTTCTGCTTTTGGGTCCCACCTGGGATACCGTAACACTCTCAGCCTCGTTGCTGTGGTGTTTCTCACTGCTCTTCCCAGAGATCACCTGTCAATCAAACAGTGTATCCAGTACTGTGACGTCTTTCTCCTTGGATTTTCTCCTGATGGAGTTTGAGTTTCTGTAGGTGGCGCTCTTTTCTTTGTCTGTTCAGCCACGGTGGCTATCGCTGCTCATGCTAACTACCCAGTTCTTCTTCTATTGATTGCAAACAAACCGCTGTTGTTGCTGTTGGAAACGTCAAACGCATCACTTCCTGTCTGCCAGAGGATTTTTCCAAATGTAAAAGCTTTCATGAACTGGCTATAGATTGAATCACTATTGTATTATATCAGTTGGAGATGGAGAGCAGCAAGATGGACATTTACTGATATGTACATTTACAATCTCTATTATTCCTTAAACTGTTGTGTGGTATATATAGTTGTTATCTTCTGGTCATATTTGTATTGTTGCTGTAATATTGTCATTCCATAGTCTTGTGCTATTTCTGTTTCACTGCACAGGCCTTGATGGCTCCAGGACTGGAAGTCTTCCCTTTATTAGAACTGAATAGTTGTTCATATGTTGGTTTTGAACTTTGGTCAGAAAAGTCACTACAAATGGAATTCTTCTTCTTCTCATTCTAGTTCCTAGGGAGAGCATTCATTTGTTCTCCACAGTGTTGACATGCTGCTTTCAATGATTGATTGTGTGGAGAAAGTGAATATTTAGATGGACAAACTGAACAAGAGTCCTTTACCAGGTTTTATTGATTGGATGTGTCAACAAACTGAATGTTTCCAAGAATGAATAAAGTTTTTCCAAGAATGAAAACAGTATTTCTCCTGTATTGATTCTCTTCACTGAAACAACTTTGTCATGGAGGAATCAGCTTGCAGCCTCTGGAAAAGTAGGAAGAATTCAACTGATCATTTCCAGGTCAAGTTTGGGATTTGGATGAAATGTGTGGAAAACTTTTTCTCAGTCCTGATCCACATATGACGTCAGATTGTATGTAGTGGTAGACCCGCTGTCATTTCAGATACTGTGATGTTGGTGGTCATGAAGAATAAACTATGATATGGTGGAGTTGACAGCCAAACTGACCAGCCACTATCAGAATAAATCACCTTGAACTGACCAAAACCTTCAAAGCCCAGTCAGGAATTAAGGCCTGGAAAAAGTCTTGACTACTAGAACAGTACATGAGTAGAAACCTTGAATAAAATGTAGTGTGAATATCATGGAGGTTAGTTTCTAAACCAAGGTCCTTGCCTCCTTCCCTCCATATTTGTTTCTGCTTGTAATACTCACCACACATCCATTCTGTTGTGACTCTCATTCAGAGTCTGATTCATTCAGTCTGACCTGCCTTGAACTGAACGCCTGCCTCTTTACTTAAAGAGACTAGAATGAAAATAAAATGATCAATAATAATCAAACATCTCCTCTACATTCCACACTACCTCACCTACAACACATGTCTATTTCACTGTGTGGTTTTTCTGGATGCTGCTGCTGAATGGACAACTCAGAGACAGGAAACACATCCTGTAATAAATACAGAGAGAAAACAACAAATATAATAGGCTGTTATTAATATTAAAGCTTGATTTACTGGCATTCAGAGACCTGAAAGACTTGAGACTTGACTTGAGATTTGTCACAAGCTTTTTTTTCCTGTTCAGAGAAAACGACCTGGAAGGTCAATTTCCCAGCGACCCTGCCTCCGTATGTGTGTGTGTGTGTGTGTGTGTGTGTGTGTGTGTGTGTCTAGGCTGGCTGGTGTTTCCCACCACAGTGTGTATTAACTGGATTGTACCAGCTAACAATCAACACTACTACAGTCTGGTAAATGCTGCAAGCTGATGACACTAAAATAATGCTCCTCTACAAGTAAATGACAGCACACCAACACACTTTACTTTATTCAGCCATTCTTTCTTCTATTGCATTTCCACCAACATGATAGATTTCCCCCCCACAGATCCACCAATCCCAGCCAGAGAGCTCTGGTTCAGTAGATGTAGCTTTGGTATCATTAGTCAGTTCTGGTTTGTTATTGCAGCTCACCAGACGCTAACAACTACAGCTTGGTCTCAGTGAGCCTCTCTGGTCTTTGAACCACCACTCCTGTCACTACTGATATATAAAGACTGTTTCTATTGCCAGTAATTCTACTGCCAACATAACAAAACATGGAACTTTACTTTGTGATATACCACTCAACTATCAGGTTTATATTCATGAGCTCAGTGTCAGCAAGCATCTGAAGTGACCTTGAGCAAGACCTACCGGCTCCAGGGGTGGTGGTCTTTAGCTGACCTCTGACCTCCCAGTGGAAGGAGAACATAAAAACACGTGTTCTGTGTTGTTGCAGTTATTCCTGATCTCCACCAGAGGGCAGTATTCACTACATCACTATGATCAGTGACACTGTGGACAACAATACATGGGCCACTTGTATGGTCAAGTATTAATGTTCTTCCCTTTGGTAAATAGAACATTTAGGATGAGTGAGGGTGTTGAAACCTTCTATTACTGTCAATTTAATTGTCTATTAATTGTTGTATTTAGTCAATGAGGTCGCTTATATCAAGTAATGCAGTAAAACAGGCAAAGTGACGAGTTGTGATATAAAATAATTATAATACAATTGTTATGATGATATTCAACTATTCTGAAATGAACTTTTATTTTGTAACGTGTATGTAAACAGAGGCATTATGAAAGTGCTTCTCAGGGCTCCGAAGGAGAAAACCAACTTGGGGAACAAGAGAGTGAAAACTCCTATGATCACTTGTAGCTGCATGCAGACTGGGTTGGAACCGTCTTTTTCATGGAGTGTCTGCTCTGTTCTGGTGAGAGTTCCTCTCATATGAAAGCAATGTGTGTGTGGAGATCACATGGAAGGTAATAGACACACATAACGATCTGGTTTTGAGTCGTGGATCCAATAGACACTGATAAAACAGGTACAGTTTGATAGTAGAAGAAGAAATGTATTAAGAGACTCGTCATCTTGATCACCTTGTCTTTGTCTCTTGCCTCAGTCTTATCTTAGAGCCCTAGTCAGTAGCCAGTGGACATTGTTCAAGAAACAGGAATTACATTTGCAGGATAACATTGCTGCTCTATGAAATTCTTGTGAAATGTTAGTACACGACATCCCCCAGCCTTGGACCCTCACAGAGGACAAGGAAAAACTCCCACAAAACCTGGAAGAAACCTTGGGAGGGGCTACTCAGAGAGGGATCCCCCTACCAGGACGGTCGGACGTGCAATAGATGCCGAGTTTGGGCAAGCAGCGTATACACAGTGGATAAAAGTTTATTATGGTGGGACATCACAGCAAACAGTAGCTCAGTGTCATCGTAGGACTACGGGACCACGCAGGCGCCAACACTGCCCAGCTGCAGCCTGTAA
Source organism: Hoplostethus atlanticus (assembly GCA_034670405.1). Lineage (NCBI taxonomy): Eukaryota > Metazoa > Chordata > Actinopteri > Trachichthyiformes > Trachichthyidae > Hoplostethus > Hoplostethus atlanticus. The sequence continues at coordinate 35,405 of JAXDDX010000451.1, read as the reverse complement.
CAGATAGGAGACACACCCACACACACCCATACACACACTCTCTCTCACACAGACAAACATGACCAGCGTCAGTGGACAGGAGCAGCTAGACCAGGAGAACAGGACATGTAGGCAGGATGCTAGTATCCATCGGCAGGAACCTGAGCTAGGGTGAGCTAACTGGTCTAGCCTTACTCTGAGAACAGACTGAGCCACTCCCTCAAGGCTGGTCAAATGATAGAGAGAATAAATGGTTTTTAGCCTTGACTTAAAGACTTCGATAGAGCCTGCCAGTGTAATGAGGACAGGATGGGCGTTATGTGGTTGAAATTTCCTAGTTTTGTTTCTGCGTCTGCCTGTTAGCATGGGTCGAATCTTGACAATATTGCGAAGATGATAAAACGCTGTTTTAGTAGTCTCCTTAATATGCAACTCGAATGAGAGGGTAGGGTCGAATTTAACCCCAAGGTTTTTAACGTATGGGCTCTGGGAGATTACACAACTACCATCATTTAGAGTACTATTCTCAAACAGATGCCGATGTCTAGCTGGGGTCCAGAAAGCAGCTTCAACAAACTCTGAGTCTAACCCTGAACTCTGAGTTGATGAACCCCGAGATAGGAAACTTAAGAGTTTTCGGTTCCAGAACAGCTGATCTGAGTTAGTTCAATCAACTATGGAGGTCATCATTAATGGAGGTCTGATACTACAATTCACCATGGCAACCGGCGAGAAAAAAAAGGTCGTCCTACTTCATCCCACTGGAGTTAGAAGTGTTAACACGTGCTTATGGCGAGTATGAGCACATTTTCAGAAAGAAAAGCAACACAGCTGCAGCGGCAAAGGAGAGAGAATTGGCGTGGGAGAGAATCGCTGCCCGAGTCAATGCGTACGTTTGAATGCATACATTGTGTGATCTGCCTCTTCACCTTCTGGATCACACCGACTCCAAGACCACCAGGCATCAGACCCCCAACAGGAAGAAGGTTGAACCCTGTTCCTTTACTGTCCCATCAGATAACATTAGAAGAAAATACTATGGACACTTGCTCTTTACTGCAGCTTGCTCACTATTATAGTATGCAACCCAACCTCATCAATGTATCTCTGTACATCTGTTGTATTTGTACTTTTTTTTTTAAATTATATTTGTCATTGATTTAGGATTATGTATCATATTTGTACCTGATAATTTAACACATTTGAAAGTTTCTAACTGTCCATGTTGTTAATTCTCTTTGTATATATTTTAAAGTTTTGTTTTACGATTATCTAACTCAACATTCTTGTACCTAATGAATGTATACGTTATAGTAAATGTGATAAAATGGTAAATGTAAACATTTCCCAAGGTAAATCTGGTAAATGTGTACATTTCCCGGAAGACGCTAGTCACAGTAGGCTTACAGTATCATAAATGTACACATTTACCAGTTTCCCACATTTACCGTAACATATACATGTGAAAAATGTTATTTTCTGTATATTTATCCTTTTACTAAAGTTTATCTTGACAAAATGTTGATAAAATGCAGTAGAGCTGGTTGTGATTGGTCCCTGGTCTTCCTGTCAGGAGAGTGAGGCCCTGCCCTCCTGTCCTTCCACTCCTGGAAACATCCTGGGAGGTGGCCCTAGAGGGGACCAAGGAGAGCACCCCTCCCTCAGGGCTGAGGTAGAGTCATGTCCACCTAGCTAGTCCAGACCTCAGCTGGCCTCTGACTGTACTAGTTTTGTCCTCTGACCTTTGTCCCCACCATCCATCCCTCTATAAAGGTCAGGAAAAGAGGAGGAGGGAGGTGGAGCAGGAGGAGAGCCTGAGGGCCCTCCAGGAGCACCAGATGAAAGGTTCATCCATGGTCCCTACAGCCTGCAGCTGGGACGGCGGATCTCCTGCCCAGTGGTCACCAGCACTCCGCTAGCTGACGGACTCCAGGACATCAGGGAGTCTGCTAGTGAGGGAGTCTACGCACCCCAGATTGATCTGGATGTCAGCAGGGAACCCCGGTGTCAGCAGCCTCTCCGCAAGAGAGCCAGGCGCTGAACACTATACTGCACCAGCAGCTTCATTTTATTTTATTTTATTTTATTTTATTGGTCCCTGGTCTTCCTGTCAGTAGAGTGGCCTGGCCTCCTGCAGCCTTCGGAGTGGGAGGAGCCAAGGACAGCCCTCCTCCATGATCTTCCCCAGGGCTCGAAATACCACTTGGTTCTCGGGTAGGCCCTATATTTTATACTTTTTTTTTAGGTTCTCGGTAACTTCTAGTTGTCCCACATCAAAACACGAGTGACGCGAGTTAATGTTTCTGAACACGTTTAGGTGAAGTACATTTAGATGAAACTTATTCATTTTTGTATTGTTTTTATATGCCTATTTCTCATTTATAGGGTCGCTATATGATAGGGTTGGGGTGAAAAAATCATACAGCACAAATTTGCAATATTTCAGGGGAACAAAATGTATTTTTTTTTCTGTCTTGTCTCTGTTCGTCTCTTAGCCAGGCGCTCACGACTTGCACAAATACGATGTCTGTTATGGGAATGCCAAGCACACCTGTATTTCGAGTTCTGATCTTCCCCAAGATGGAGGACTCCTCCTTCTGGGCTGATGTAGAGTCACGTCCACCTAGCTAGTCCAAACCTCAGCTGGCCTCTGACTGTACTAGTTTTGACCTCTCCCTTCCTTTGTCAATGTCAGTATCTTTAGTATATTTTTCATCTGGTGCTCATGGAGGGCCCTCTGGCTCTCCTCCTGCTCCACCTCCCTCCTCTCTCATTTCCTGAGCTTTATAGAGGGATGGATGGAGAGAGTGATTAGTGACTGTGATTGATTTGTAGTAAGTATCATATTGTGCATTCCATTTTCTCTGTAGTAAAGTAGTAAATATAAACATTGTTGAAAAAAACAAAACAATGATGAGGTTGATTATTGAGTGTGACTGTCACAGCTCGAGTCCGGACCCCGGGTTTTCCTTGTGTTTCTTTGTGTCCCTGCCTCCCTTGTGTCTCCACCTCCCCTGTCTGTCTCTCATCGTCAGTCCGTGTATGTGTGTGGCGTGGGTGTGGCTCCCTCTCCCGGTCCTGCCTTTTCCTCCACACCTGTTCTTCATCAGCCCATCAGCCCTACAGGATATATACCCCGGCTCTTCAACCACTCGTCGCCAGATTGTTCCGCCAACTACCGCGGTAGCCGCGCTTGTCTTTTAGTACTTGAGTTATTTCCATCGTGTGCTTCCCTGCTTTGCTAACCGCATTCTCCCATCTCCCAGGATCCCCTGAACGTCTCTTTCCCCGTGTCTCCTCGCCGCAACCCGCTAGCCTGCCTGCTTCCCTCTCACCTGCCTGCCTGCCCCAGCTCCAACCAGCCCAGCCTCTTCACCCTCCACCATCCCTTCACCCGCTCCTTCATTAAATCCTCTTTTCCTACTCCCTTTGTCGTGGTGTGCATTTTGGGTCCAGTAGCAACCATAACCCTGACATGTGACAATGCATTTTTGTGTTACTTGTATTACTCCAAACAATACATTTGTATTGCTCAAGCATGTTACATCACCCTTAGCTAATGATTTGCCTGCAGTTGGTGTGTTGGTGGGCGATCATTTCAAGCCCTGTATGCAACTATTAATATTTAGCAGCCTCTGGGTTCTAGCCCATGCTGTCATAGTGTCTTTCAAACTGTTTGTGTCTAGCTTTCTAGTCACTTTCTACCCAGTAACCAAAAAGAATCCTCCTCAGTGTTCACCCTTTCCTTCCCAACACAAAATGAATACATTTGATGAATTAAATATCATTTAATTAGCACAATTTTCAAAATAATTCCAGATTTTAAAGAATACAAATGAAATACAATAAAATCTGAAATATATAAATGCATAAAAAAATAAATCTTATAAATTTGTAGGCCCTCACTAGAGGACCATGGTGGTTCCCCACTGTTTTATATAGTACCAGGAAATGGTTCTTTAAGCTTGTACCATAGTGGAAGCCTTTTTGGTGCTGTCAAGAACCCTTTAGAAAGGTTCTCTATAGCACCATGCTCAAAAGGTTATACGTAGGTGGAACACAAATCTGCTGCAGGACAATTTGGACAAAAATCTACAAATAAATATAGATGTCAGGTGGTCTACAAAGAAATGTTTTGTGATCCACAAATGAAAACACATTTCACATCTCACCGGAGACATGAAAGCATGGGAAGAGAGAGGGATAGGCCAGACTACTCTAGGGAGGGCTGCCATTCAGATATAGGCCTGGATCAGACTCCACATTACATGAAGATACTCTGCAGCAAAGGGCTCACAAATCCCTGCTTCAGTGGCTTCAACACTGTACATGGCACGGACCAGGACCAGTGATTCCAATAGTGTTGCTGTATGTGTGTTAGTGTGTTATTGTGTGTGTGAGTATGTACTGTACATATATGAGAGAGTTGAAGAAGTTGGTTGAGTCCACTTCTCTGGTAATATTTTAATATTAATCCATTTATTTTTTTTCCATATCTGATTTTTAATAAAAGGCCAATATCTACAAATGTGTCATTATAATGAATGCATTACTGCTGCCACTTACTCTGCGGCCCCAAAGGCCAGCTCAAAGTTGTGTTTGCGGTTGGTGGGTGAGTTGTAGTCAAACTCAGTGGGGAAGACAGAGTGGGTCAGAGCGCAGAAAGCCATCCCATCACTCCAACTGGACGAGAAGTTCTGCATGTGTATATTCTCTATATTCGCTGGCTTTGGCCCGGGACGTGGCCCTGTGGGCCCCAGTCTCGGCCCTGGCTCTGGCTCTATTGCACCCAGTATTGGGACTGACCCTGGCCCTCTTGGCTTCGGTCCTGGTTGTGTCTCTGCCATTGTGAGAAGCAGCTGTTAAGCCCTTTCTTTCATTTAACAACCAATCAAAATGTAAATCGAAAGTGCAGTTCACGTTAAAATAATAGAGCTGTCATTTCAAAAAAATTCTGTATGCATTGGATATAAGAATTTTTGACAAAAAATGTACAACTTTCAAATTCTCAAAATCTGAACTAACTGAAAGAGAACTGTAGGTGAGCCTACCTGTGTCTCCCCTCACCACATCCAAACATGCCCCTCCTCTTATTATTTTCCTGGGTCATCTTTAACCTCTTGAATCTTAATAGTCAACAAAGATAGATGATACAATACAACACCTACCTGTTGCAACTCTCCTCAGCTGCAACCTCAATCCTCGTCATCCTTGACCTGACCTGGGTCTGGATCTGCTTCTGACAGATGTCCATCATCTTAAAACAGGACTTGACACTGGAAGACAATGAATGAGTGAATCAGCCAACTTCATCCACCCACATAAGCACACAGCATCTTAGGACAGGCTTACTGGGAGCTGTGGTGGAAGATGTCCACTAGGTGGCCCATGCTGATAAATGGACGCTCCATAACCTGACTGGGTGTTATTTGTGCGCTGGCATCCAGCTGCAACATCTGCTTCAGCACATCCACACACTTCCACCGATCATTAAACTCAGCAATGTTATCTGCTGCCCTGGCATGACAGGGTAGGTTGACCTGGAAGTTGAATAAATAACAGAGGTCAGGTGCATCTCAAATCACCTTCCTGGATCATGGCAATGGAGCTAGTGAATGAAACCTCCTGGAGATCTTTGAGTGAAAGATATACGTGAGAAATAACCTCATGTTCAATTCCTAGAAGTTAAATGATGACGAGAGACCACATGCTTGCTTAATGTCATCCAGGGAGTTGAACCTGCACTGCCTGGTCTCAATTCTATCCTCAATACAGTAAACTAGATAGATGGATGGACAGAGAGAGACAGCAACAGTCATAGCAGTGGAGTGGTGGTACCTTGAGTCTCCAGAGATGGTGGGTGGAAAAAACATCTTATTTTGGCTCCAGAGTTGAGTAAAGTCTGGTGGCCGAGTCTCCACTGTATACCTTAGCTGGAGACAAAACACAGCTTCAGGTCAGGTATGGAACTCTCTAGACCGGAGCTCAAAGCTCGCATTGAGCTTTTATCCTGTTGTCACTCAGTTCACTGTGGAAAACTTCACCACCAAAACAAAATGTTGTCTACAGTATAGAGAGTGCAGTGTTATAGCTGATATAAATGTTATTACATAGTTTTGTGTCCAGTTTTCCTCTTTTTTTTAAAAGTAACGCCAAAGCACCTACAATGTAAAAGTTGCATTAACACATATGACTAAAGGTTAGGCAGCTAAGGTATGATGTAATTCACTACTTGATCTATATTAGCTATGGCAATAACTCTGATTGGTTAAACGATTACTATTTTATCCTTTTAATAAAGTTTATCTTGACGTCTGTTTTGCTGTAAAACCCAGAGCACCCTGTCAAAATGTAATAAAGTATAAAATGTGTTGATAAAATTACTTTACTGTCCCATCAGATAACATTAGAGGAAAATACTATGGACACTTGCTCTTTACTGCAGCTTGCTTACTATTAGCAACCCAACCTCATTCAATCTATCTTTGTACATCTGTTATGTACTTTTACTTATTTAAAAATACTGATATTTGTCTATAATTTAGGATTATATTTCATATTTGTACCTGATAATTTAACACCTTTCAAAAGTGTCCAGTTTCTAACGGTCCATGTTGTTTCACTGCACCAAAAGGAAGATATCCGGGTGAAAACGGTGACGTGTGACGCCGTGGAACATCAGATTTTGCGTCGCTTCACGCGAATTGCCGTTGACTTGGAATTCTAGGCGAAAACTCTCCCCCCTCCCCTTCCAACACGTCGAGTCCTAGAGTAGCCTTTCACATGCAAATGAAACACTGGTTGGGTATTCACATTCAAACAAGATGATTAGGGACAGGCTGAAAGCAAGACCTACACATTTGTCCCGCTGACATTTTACTTAGGGGGTGAACTTTTTAAAATCCCTACTAAATTAGTAGATGTTCTTAAGCAGGTCCTTTTGGCTTGGTTACTAGTCTACAACCACAAGTTTTCACCCCACCGTTATTTATATGGAACAATAAAGATATCCTTTACAAAAATAAAAACTATTTTCTATCAGTCTTGGTTTGGAGTTGTTATGGAATTCTAACAGTTACTAAGAAATGTGAATTAGTTAAATTATGCTCCATTGTCAACAGTATTCAATGGAAGAGAGCTTGAACAATTGCTAATATATTTAATTAATAAAGTAAAGTATCATTTAAGATGCTACAGAGGAATTACCCCATAAAGCATCTATTATATATGTATTAGGAACATTAAGTGTAAATATGCTGTAGAAAATTCACATGAATAAAATAAATACTAGTTGATAAATCTCTCCATATAGAAGCCATTTGATTTGAGTTGCAGGGTTTATATGAGAGATGTGCGGGGGATTGCTCATAAACCTGTAATGGTATTACTGGTTAGTACAGTTGGATATAATATTGGTTTCTTTTGATTCAATATGACTAATGATTCAAATATATTAGTTGCAAATTCAAACCTTTTTGGTAAGTTTTACATATACAACAGGACATTAGTGAAAACAGCGCAATGTTTTGGTTTTATTTCAAACAAATCGGTTTATCTGTGTCCATTGAAATTGAAAAATCATGAGGGACGGGTCAAAATGGCCTACTGCCAACTGGCCAATGGCTTTGAATGCTTTCTTTGTGAATTTAAACAATACAGCGCCATTTTAGATTTTCTACAAAAAAAATATATAACGGCAAAGTTATAAGAGGTTTGTAAATTAAATTTGTTAAAACGAAAACACGTGACAGCCACTTCCATCACGACGGGGGCGCTTCTGTCGCGCCAGGGACTTTTTTCCTGGGCTGCCGCTGTTACGATCGTGTTACAGGACCCAAGTGCAAACTACAGACACAGAAACGTTGGTAGGGAAAAACCAGGGTTTACTGGGGAATTAGTACAGAGAATGTCAAGGTAGGAATGGCAAGCTGGGGAGACGGGCTGGTGCAGGAGCGGGGTGAACGGAGCTGGGAGACAGGCAGACAGGACGACAGGCAGGCAGGGTAGACAGGCGGTGGTAGGTCGGCAGGCGGGGAGTCAGGGAAGGAGACTGGATCTGGACACAGGACAACAGGGTTAGTAAAGGCGTAGGAGAAACTTTGAGATAAATCTGCAAAGCGGCCGAGAACCGAGACTGACGGGGCAGTACTAACAACGATCTGGCGATGAGTGGTCGGAAAGCCGGGGTTCTTATACAGGAGGAGATGACTTGATGGATTGCAGGTGTGCGGGGTAGAGCAGGTGAGCGGGAGGTGGTGATGAGGCAGGGAGGAGCCGGAGTGTAGAGCCACGCCCGCCAACACATACACACAGACAGACAGAGACAGACTGCTAGGAGGCAGAAGTGGCGGGCGTGACAGCCGCTGGATACTATTGGAAAGAAGACGCCGTTTTATTCAAATATTATCTAAATATTATTTACTAGAAGATTTTTTTCCCAAGAGATTTCGAAATGACTCATTGCAGTCCTTTCACTACCCCGACGTCGGTTCAGTCAGCTGATGCCACTCCGATTCGCCCTAGTAACTCGGGGCATCTAGACAATGCGAATGTGGTCATGGCTGCCATTGGAAGAGTTGGACGGACTTTGAGTGAACTGTGACCAAGTAGGGAAAATCAATGGACGACTTGATGCAATGGATACACGATGCATGCAATAGAGCTCAACAGTGAGGTTCCGGAAGTGAAAATTCCATTCATATTCTGAATAGGGATTTTGATTATTAGCCATAATGTTGTAACCATCCAATGTAGACTCACCACAAGCTAGTAGATTGTGAAACGATAGTGTATGCTCCTGTAGAAGCCACAAGTCCGTATGATATCAACCTTGTTTTGAGAAAAACATGCTTTATTCGCGATGTAATGGCAAAGTACTATACTACCCACAATCCTAAAGTGTAACAGCGACGTCTCTGATTGGTGGAGCTTGCTGTTACCATGGAAATGTTTACCGCACCCGCGAACGTCTTGTCAGCTAACGTTAACGCTAGCTACTAACGTAACCTAGCTAGCTGCTTATCCTATGCAGCTGTGACTAACTCACGTAATGTTAGCATAACGTTAGCTACGTGAATATAACTGGATCGAATTCACATTTATTAAAAATGAGTAACGTTAATAACTTATATATCTGATCAACCGGTTCTTCACCAACACACTGGTGGGGAATCGGTGGAACCGGCATTGATGGACGCCCGAGCGGTGATTGCAGTCAGGAACGAAGCACCGTACCATGTCGATGACAACACTTTACACTATACTATATGAAACACTATATATACGAACACAAAACAACAACAATATAAACACTATACAATTGACAAATGTTAAATTCAAGAAGAAGCGCGCTAAACTTAGTTTGGAAGTTGTTGGAAAAGTATCATTCGCAATGGTTTATGGGATGAGTAGTTCCTTCACTTCATAAAATAATTACGTACACAGTCTTGTACCTTTGCCTTTTCTTCCGTTTTCCGATCTTTTTTTTGCTCAGAATCAAATGTTTTATGGTCACGATTCATCTCCTAGCTGGTTGGCTTGGTTCCAGCCTTAAAACTCTTTATATACGGATTTTCTGAAATGTCAATGTAGTAAATTTACTTCCGGAACCAGAGCCGTTCAAAAAGCTGACAAGAATTAATGTAATAAACAACTAATCGTCTGATTTTGAAATGGCTATTTCAGAATGAATAGGCTACATTATGATAATAATATGATATGATGATAATATAATAAGTAATCTATAGCCTAGCCTATGGGCATACATTGGGAGGAGTTAAACTAGGCACAGAACCAATGAAACTTGTCCTAGGACATATGAATGGCTAGTAAAATCCCATTTAACGTCATCAGTCTTAGCTGGTCTACCAATGAAATTGAAAGCCATTACTGCATGGTGCTCCCCACGTGGGTCTGGCGTGAACTGCGATACGGCACGCAGGTGTGAAAATTACCTTTGTTCTAGCGAGGTAAGTAATCTGCCCCCCATCACGATTGATGGCAGATGTTCCTCGGGTGAAAACGGGGGTACGTTTCCGGGTCGTTAACTGTTGATTACTGCCGAATACATTAAGTGCCGTGGAGATTTGCGGCTCTGCTCGGAGTCGGAAACGCAGCTTTTGGTGCAGTGAAGAGGAAGGAAGGCAAGAGAGAGGAAAGACCAGTGATAGTAGGGCAGATAGGCAAACCAATTGTGCATTTTATGACTAAAGCATGAAAGTTTCAGCATATAATCTACATACCCCAAGGTTTTATTTCAGACATGGAGGCAATTTGTATCTGACCTCTGGTGTCCTTGAGAGGTCATTGACCTCGGCATTGCATTTTTTTCCAGTTTTTGCCCCATCATGTATATATTTGCCAAAATAGCATTTTTGTTAAAGATACTTATTTGCTGCCAGCTGCCTCAGCCATGGCCCCATAACAAAATTCTGCTTAGAGCACCAATTTGTCCAGGGGGGCTCCGGACCCTACCAAGTATATGTATGTATATGTATATGACAACTTCTGCTGTATGTTATATGGAAATACATGACTGTCATTCATTGGACTTCATTTGAGAAATCAAGTAAGTGCTTCTATTCTGACTGACAGCTACATTAGCAAGAATGTAGAAGACAGAATTACAGTAATTATGTGGAAAGCTAGCACGTTAGCGAACATTCTAATCGGAAGCTAGCATGCTAGTTTGTTTGCATTTTTTGTGTGCGCATAAAACAAGCAACAAGTTCTTGGCCATGGCAATTGCCACTGCCATGAACAGAACAATGCACTCATCAAAGGATCTGGTGGAGCAGTCGGCCTGACAGAGAATCCTGGGGCGCTGCGACGCTGGATGGTGGCAGGTCCAGAAATTTCCAGAATGACTACAGAATTTGAGAATGTAAGCTCCCCACAAAGTGAAAACCGTCACCATAAGCAGCAGCCAGAAGTGCAAGAAGCCTTTGTGAAGCATGTTAGGTCCCTCACAGCAGTGATCGAAGAGATGGGGAACCCATTTCTTGAAGAGAGTCAGGATCTTCTGGTACTTGACTCCAAAGATATCATGGATTCATCAGTTGCAGACACAGTTAGGAAGGTGGAGTCCTTGGGTGCACAACATTACAAGACCTTTGTGGAAGAAAGGCTGGAGCAGCAAACAAAGCCAGTCACAGACACCCTGCCCAAGAACAAAATGCTTTTACCCGCCAGTGAAAACACAGTCAAAGCAGAAGATACAACTTGAAGCACTGAAGCGTGATTGCAATCTCTTCTCACAGCTGTATGTGTCTTGCCAAATACGTGATGGCAATATGGATCAGTTCTTCAGCCACGAAAACCAGACACCACCGTCTTTGTCTCAGGGAGGGAAGATGCGACTTAGTACAAAAGCAGACCTCTGGCACTGCATAAAGACTGATGACACTGACTTACAACCTGCTCCTGTGGTTGATGCTGTGTTCCTTGATGGTGCAGCTGTGGTTGAGATGCTGAATCCTGGTACAGCAAAGACCTTCCAGGACTATGCAGACAGTGTCTTTGTGCCGTATGCAAAATCCCAGCTTGAGAAAATGAGCCGTCTTGATATTATCTGAGATGTCTACATCCCAGACAGTCTGAAAGGTACCACCCGACAGAAGAGAGGGGAGGGAATCAGGAGACGGGTGATTCCAACCACTATACTGCCAAAGCACTGAAGACCCCTCTGCGTGTTGTGGGAACAAATCAGAATTGTTTGGATTCCTCTTCCTGATTTCCCCTGCCCTCTCGTTCTGTCGGCTGGTGCCTTTCAGACTTTCTGGGATGTAGCAAGTCACTTGCGTCCCAGTAGGTGATGGAACTACGCAACTCACGGGAATGTTGCTTCCCAGACATTGGCCCTGATTTGTGGACCACCATTCCAGAATGCCTCACAGAGCTGCTACGAACTTATCCTTTGGTGGCTTAGCAAAAACGTGAATATAACTGGATCGAATTCACATTTATTAAAAATGAGTAACGTTAATAACTTATATATCTGATCAACCGGTTCTTCACCAACACACTGGTGGGGAATCGGTGGAACCGGCATTGATGGACGCCCGAGCGGTGATTGCAGTCAGGAACGAAGCACCGTACCATGTCGATGACAACACTTTACACTATACTATATGAAACACTATATATACGAACACAAAACAACAACAATATAAACACTATACAATTGACAAATGTTAAATTCAAGAAGAAGCGCGCTAAACTTAGTTTGGAAGTTGTTGGAAAAGTATCATTCGCAATGGTTTATGGGATGAGCAGTTCCTTCACTTCATAAAATAATTACGTACACAGTCTTGTACCTTTGCCTTTTCTTCCGTTTTCCGATCTTTTTTTTGCTCAGAATCAAATGTTTTATGGTCACGATTCATCTCCTAGCTGGTTGGCTTGGTTCCAGCCTTTAAAACTCTTTATATACGGATTTTCTGAAATGTCAATGTAGTAAATTTACTTCCGGAACCAGAGCCGTTCAAAAAGCTGACAAGAATTAATGTAATAAACAACTAATCGTCTGATTTTGAAATGGCTATTTCAGAATGAATAGGCTACATTATGATAATAATATGATATGATGATAATATAATAAGTAATCTATAGCCTAGCCTATGGGCATACATTGGGAGGAGTTAAACTAGGCACAGAACCAATGAAACTTGTCCTAGGACATATGAATGGCTAGTAAAATCCCATTTAACGTCATCAGTCTTAGCTGGTCTACCAATGAAATTGAAAGCCATTACTGCATGGTGCTCCCCACGTGGGTCTGGCGTGAACTGCGATACGGCACGCAGGTGTGAAAATTACCTTTGTTCTAGCGAGGTAAGTAATCTGCCCCCCATCGCGATTGATGGCAGATGTTCCTCGGGTGAAAACGGGGGTACGTTTCCGGGTCGTTAACTGTTGATTACTGCCGAATACATTAAGTGCCGTGGAGATTTGCGGCTCTGCTCGGAGTCGGAAACGCAGCTTTTGGTGCAGTGAAGAGGAAGGAAGGCAAGAGAGAGGAAAGACCAGTGATAGTAGGGCAGATAGGCAAACCAATTGTGCATTTTATGACTAAAGCATGAAAGTTTCAGCATATAATCTACATACCCCAAGGTTTTATTTCAGACATGGAGGCAATTTGTATCTGACCTCTGGTGTCCTTGAGAGGTCATTGACCTCGGCATTGCATTTTTTTCCAGTTTTTGCCCCATCACTCTGCATTATAATATGTATATTTGCCAAAATAGCATTTTTGTTAAAGATACTTATTTGCTGCCAGCTGCCTCAGCCATGGCCCCGTAACAAAATTCTGCTTAGAGCACCAATTTGTCCAGGGGGGCTCCGGACCCTACCAAGTATATGTATGTATATGTATATGACAACTTCTGCTGTATGTTATATGGAAATACATGACTGTCATTCATTGGACTTCATTTGAGAAATCAAGTAAGTGCTTCTATTCTGACTGACAGCTACATTAGCAAGAATGTAGAAGACAGAATTACAGTAATTATGTGGAAAGCTAGCACGTTAGCGAACATTCTAATCGGAAGCTAGCATGCTAGTTTGTTTGCATTTTTTGTGTGCGCATAAAACAAGCAACAAGTTCTTGGCCATGGCAATTGCCACTGCCATGAACAGAACAATGCACTCATCAAAGGATCTGGTGGAGCAGTCGGCCTGACAGAGAATCCTGGGGCGCTGCGACGCTGGATGGTGGCAGGTCCAGAAATTTCCAGAATGACTACAGAATTTGAGAATGTAAGCTCCCCACAAAGTGAAAACCGTCACCATAAGCAGCAGCCAGAAGTGCAAGAAGCCTTTGTGAAGCATGTTAGGTCCCTCACAGCAGTGATCGAAGAGATGGGGAACCCATTTCTTGAAGAGAGTCAGGATCTTCTGGTACTTGACTCCAAAGATATCATGGATTCATCAGTTGCAGACACAGTTAGGAAGGTGGAGTCCTTGGGTGCACAACATTACAAGACCTTTGTGGAAGAAAGGCTGGAGCAGCAAACAAAGCCAGTCACAGACACCCTGCCCAAGAACAAAATGCTTTTACCCGCCAGTGAAAACACAGTCAAAGCAGAAGATACAACTTGAAGCACTGAAGCGTGATTGCAATCTCTTCTCACAGCTGTATGTGTCTTGCCAAATACGTGATGGCAATATGGATCAGTTCTTCAGCCACGAAAACCAGACACCACCGTCTTTGTCTCAGGGAGGGAAGATGCGACTTAGTACAAAAGCAGACCTCTGGCACTGCATAAAGACTGATGACACTGACTTACAACCTGCTCCTGTGGTTGATGCTGTGTTCCTTGATGGTGCAGCTGTGGTTGAGATGCTGAATCCTGGTACAGCAAAGACCTTCCAGGACTATGCAGACAGTGTCTTTGTGCCGTATGCAAAATCCCAGCTTGAGAAAATGAGCCGTCTTGATATTATCTGAGATGTCTACATCCCAGACAGTCTGAAAGGTACCACCCGACAGAAGAGAGGGGAGGGAATCAGGAGACGGGTGATTCCAACCACTATACTGCCAAAGCACTGGAAAGACTTCCTGCGTGTTGATGGGAACAAATCAGAATTGTTTGGATTCCTCTTCCTGATTCCCTTCCCTCTCTTCTGTCGGCTGGTGCCTTTCAGACTTTCTGGGATGTAGCAAGTCACTTGCGTCCCAGTAGGTGATGGAACTACGCAACTCACGGGAAGTGTTGCTCCAGACATTGGCCTGATTGTGGACCACCCTTCCAGAAGCCTCACAGAGCTGCTACGAACTTATCCTTTGTGGCTGCAAGAAAGGGTGTACTATGCGCTGCAAGTGCAAAAAGGCTGCCCTGAAGTGCACTGCCCTTTGCTCATGCTCAGGAGACTCCTAGGCTTAGAAAGGACACACATGACCATACTGAACTGATAATGTCATCATAGGGTGGGTTAAGAGATGCCGACATGACAACAACATTGCTCAGTCAAATTTAACATGTTAAATCTACCTTGTGTGAAGTCCAGTTTTTGGGGTTTTGTGTGTGTGTGTGTGTGTGTGTAATAATATTTACTTATTACAGAGTTTACAGAAGTTCTGTGCAATCTATGTGTAATAAGAGAGTGAAAATAAACATGAATTGATGTATACCGCCTTTATGCCTGTGAAAAAGTGAAATTTGACAGCCTGAAATTTGTTCGTCCTCTGCCTAGTCCCAGAGGTCAAATCTGAAATGCCTCCACATCTGAAAATAAACTTCATGGTTTATAGAAACACTGGAGAAAGTTTCATGCTTTAGTCATAAAATGCACAATACCTTCCATATACAAGCTTATCTGCTCCACTATGAGAAGAAGAGAATGAATTATTTAATTATTATATATACATATATATGTGTGTATATTATATTCAATATTCTTGCAATTGTTTACACATAATAAAATATTAGATTATTATGCACCTAAATTATTAGGTGCAATTCAGTGTTTGCTGTCAATCAATACCACAACCTTTCATTATCACATATTTGGGCTTTTTGGGCTTTATACAATATATTGTTGTATGAATGTAAATGTTTGTTAAACTGTGTTGTATATTTTAGAAAATTTAGAATTTTAGAAAATTTGTTATTTTAGACAATTTACAGGGAATTAAAGAATTCAGTGAGGATGGAAAGGGAATAGTATATAATCTTAAATCGGGCCTGTTCCGGGGCTATTCTGGTTCAGAATCGGCTTGGATTCGGCAAACGGAACTGGACCGTCATTCAAAACAAGGTCGGCCATCTGCGGGTTCCGGTGTCGGGCCAACTAAAACTGACTCGGCAGGCGAGAACTGGGCCGCAACTGGACTTTCTCTTTGCTATCTGGGATGACATGAAAATGGCATTAAATACAAATACATTTAATGGGGCCCTATTACAGGATTTCGAGTATTACTCCATTTATATATGTGTGATTAAATATGTTTAATAAAGACATTGTTCAAATGTGATGTTGTTTGAGTGGGTAAAATTATTATTATTTTTTTTAAACCCATGCTT
The DNA here is from genome assembly GCA_034670405.1 of Hoplostethus atlanticus. NCBI lineage: Eukaryota > Metazoa > Chordata > Actinopteri > Trachichthyiformes > Trachichthyidae > Hoplostethus > Hoplostethus atlanticus. The sequence continues at coordinate 19,401 of JAXDDX010000451.1, read as the reverse complement.
TTTAATAGGCAGTTCTGCACTAACTCCAGTAAGCCAATAGGAACATTATTCTCTAAACATCTGCAGATTTCAAAGATAGGTTAGCTACTTACATATTTACATATACAGTAGATATCTACAGTTCTTGTCATTTGATATATTTCAGTGAACTGTGTTAGGAATTTCATAGCAACGTATACATTCATTCATGCCATTACTTCATGCCACTACTTATATTTTCTCTTTGCTGACTGTTGGTCTTCACCTCCTCCACTGCTTGCATTTTAGTCAGCTAGCATGGATTTATGCACTATGGCTATATATACTATATTGGAGGATGTGGAGGAAATATTCCAATCTCGTGTCATCTATGTATCTATCTATCTATTTACCTATGAACAAGAGTGTGGTCATCAAGATGAAGTACAGCTAAAAAAAAGTGTCATTTTTGATGTGATTTAGATATGCAAAAGCCCAAGCCATTTTGACTTCTCACATGATAACTTTAACACAACAAAGTCAGGCTCCAACTCCTCTCCTGCTCAACAATAGTAGCAGTCTGTCAGGCAACGTAATACACCTGATATTCACCTGACAGTCTGCCCCTGCTATAACAGTGTTTCATAAAACTAATTGTTTTTACTTGTACTTGCTGACATAACTGACATAACCTGGCATTACAGTTTTTTACAATTGCTTACAAACGATTTCTGAAACTATGGCTCATTTTCTCAAAACTCTACACACAAAACCCCAAAACACACACACAACATGCAAAACGGTATGTGTATTCAGTATATATATGCTATAAACACAAATACAAGGGGGAAAAAAAAACAAATTTATTTGTTTTCTCAAAACATCGGGGAAAAAAACAAGAAAGAAAAAAATTGGGCTACATCCTGTCTCCTGTTCGGGTCTGGCCACAGCACCTCAACATCACAAGCAATGTTCTCTCTGGCTAAACAGCGGGGGAAGTACCGTCTGGAGTGACGTATCCAGCCCTGGCATGCCCCCTCATCTATGTCACCACAGGCCTCCTCCATTACCTGGAGAAGGGGCATGCGTTGGTGGGGCTGGACCCTCTGCCCAGCCTCCCTCAAACTCAACCCATGGTTGATCATATGGTCAACCAAAGTGGCCTGGATCTCATCAGTGATCGTTCTCCTTCTTCCTCTTCCATGTCCCTGTCCTCATCCTCCTCTTACTCTCACTCCTCTCCTCTAACTCTCTCTTCAATATTGGCCTCCATTGTTGTCCAAACCAAGAGAGCTAACCTGTGGCCTATTTATAGTGCTACTAGTCTTATAGTCCTACTTCTCCTTATTCTTTTTTGCAATCTTGTTTCATGTCGAACCATTTCCTTTTTGATGGTAGGACTATATAATTGTATTTGTAAGGTGTTCAGTCCATGTGATCAACCCATTACAAGTTAATAGATAATCTAGTATTGTTATGAAGGACAATGAAACATTTTGTTGGTAATGAGGTTTGGCACTACTGTAATTGATTTTTCATAAAGAATAAGAATAAGTTCTAAGAGCCTTCCTGCATGTTTCCAAACACACAAATAAATTCCCGCATGTGTCCAAACACACGTAGGTTTTGATCGTACCAACGAACAAATTCAGATACAAACAAAATGATGAATCAGACTATGTTTGTAGAAACATTTGTACGAACACTTCAAACACAATCAAATTTGATCTTACACACATTTCCTTTTTTTTGCTATCAATTATTTTTTTTATTTTCCAAAAGAGAAGGAAGTACAACAATCAACAGTTACAATAATACCATACAACATTCAAACAGTATACACCTCCCTTCCCCCCCAGCCATCCTACCCTCCCTCCCTCCCTCCCTCCCTCCCTAAGTGGCGACCACCCCCTCCCACCCCTCCCCATCCAGATCTTCATTGCTGTAGGTATATATGAAAGAAGATTAAATAATACATCTGATCACAATAGTATTCTGTAGGCCAAAACAAATGAAAAGAAATATACAAATAAATCAATAAACAGAAAATAATTTCCTAGTCCTTCACTCCAACAAATCTTTAATCACTGTAGCTGCAAGCTTGGATCGTTTTCTGACTAGTACCATGCATTCTGGCTACAGATAGTTCCATATAGAGGATACTCAAGAATGATAGTAGCCACTGGATACGGGTGAGTGTGTGTGGAGGCTTCCAGCGCAAGTCCAGCAGTTTTTTTAGCTGCAGTTAACCCAACAAGTAGAGTGTGAATTTAGGAAGACGTTAGGTTCAATGATGAGGTGTCATTCAAAAGCAGCACTCTGCGACAACAAGATATGTCTGTCTCCAATATATCAGATAATGAAGAAGATACCAACCTCCAAAAAGGTGCCACACCAGGACACTCCCAGAACATATGTAAGAGAGATCCTACATGTCCCAGAGAGCATAGATCACAAACAGGAGAGGGTGTAAGCTTCATGAGGGTGCCGCCTTCTCGGAGTAAGATACATTTCATCACCGGAGAAACTAGGATCCCTGCTGCACACCTGGTGGACAGAGGCCCACAAGAGGATTCTAATAAAAAGATATATAGAGCAGAAACTAAGCCTCTCGACCGAACCCTTACATCCAGCAGCGTGTGGAGCTTATGAGTTCGGAGGGGAGAGCCCCAGGGCGCAAATGAAATTTAAAAACAAAACACCTGGCAAATTATAAACGGCACGCAAATCATTAAACATTCTAAGGCCTTTGTCATCTCAGACATCAGACAGAACATTAACACCTCTCTCACCCCACTCAGTGAGAAGGGCAAAATTATGAAAGATAGGACTTTGAGTGTGCCATTTTAACAAAGAACCAGTCACCTTCTCCACTGAGCGCCATACAGATAAAAGGAAAGACATAATAGAGCCCTGTTTAAGTTTGGAGCATTTAAGTGGAAGACCTGAATATACTACCTCTTGTAGTCGGTGGGGAGAGGCCAAGTTTTCCTCTATTGGTCTCCATGATACTAGTACCAGGGGATCAAGCCAAGTCGACAGTGGACGCAACACATATGACCAAAAGTACAATTTAAAATTGGGAACAGCTAGACCTCCATTACGTTTACTACGCTGTAGAGTGGTTCATTTAAGTATTTGAAGCTCCTAACCACAGGTATATGGGTCGGCAGTGTGGACGGGTCAAGAGATGGGTTAAGGGGCATCAGTAAAGACTTAGTCCAGTTTAAAGCAGCTTGTCCATTAACACCATTTCAGAACTTGTTTGCTTGACATGTACTATCATATTATGCATGTTTGCACTTCACATCCTGAGGAAAACCCTGTGATGGATATTTGAGTTGATAAGGCAGATTTAAAATGAATGATTTCACCAGGATTTATTCACTTGACAACTGAATTTTACCCCAAAAGATGACAATTTTGAGTCCTTGAATTAATTCCACCCAACAATACCTCGAAAGTCATTGAAAAGTCTTTGAGTTTGATTGAAGTGAATAAAATCAGCATTGCCACATACTGTCTATCCTTGAATTTTGTCAGCTATGAGTAATTTTGTATATTGTTTGTCATTTTGAGTATCATTTTGGAACCAATCAGTTTATTTGTTTTACCAATAAATAACGTGGGCCTCATGTGCTGTACATAATCCCAGGTTCATATTCTTCAGATAATTTAAGCCTGAGACTAACTGGTCACAGTTTCCTCATACTATTAATCATTATGGTACCAAATATTATGTTTGGGAGGGGGGGTCCAGGTGGTGCTGTGAACATGTTGGGTTTCCTCAGTTGGTCATTTAGGAAAATAAGCCTCTCCAACATGGCAGCTGTCAATTTATTCTGATGCGCTCATCAGGATCTGTGACGTCAATGGAACTGCTTTTGCCAAAGTGACTCCTTATCGACAAGACATGAGATAGCATGCTCATGACACCTTCACCATCCAGGTCTTTTCTGACTATACCTATTATTTTGAATTGCAGTCTTGGAAAGAAAATACTTCACCTGTCTTGTTTTTAACTCTGCAGTGAACAGGAGTTTCCCTATGAAAAACAATAATTTCCAAAGGTCAGAGTGGAACATGGATAAAGAAGAGAATGGTGACGCTGAGGTTCTTCACACTCCTAAAGCATAGATATGAAAAGAATACAGTTGGATTACAGTTACTCCAGAAAGAAAATGCTTTTCACTGCACAACTGAAACAAAACAGTTTTAAAAAAGACCGTAAATAAAAGTCAGTAAAGTCAAAGTTACGCATGGAACACATTTATTGGCAGATGTAAGCCACAACAGAGTTTCCATGTTGATGTTTGTTTAAAGGCAGACTGAAATTATAGTTATTGAAGAGACAAGGAATAATTCAAATGCAAATACCAAACATGATTCATGCTCACAGTTTTGTGTGACTATGCTTGAAATTATTGATTTGAATTCAACTGGTCTTTCAATCCTATAGAAAGTGGGCCATATTGTATAGCAGGGTGGCAGAGTGTAGCCTAATGGTGAGAGAACCTCTGACCTTTTGGTTACAGGACAGTGCCCTTCAAAAGCCAAGTGTCCTTTAGCAAGACACTGGACATCTGCCCCGCTTGCCCTGCTGACCTGAGTTTATACACAGCACCTTACGGGAATAAGAAACTGCCAAAATAACTTGGAATTGTATTATTAGATGCATAAGGTTGTAACATGACTTGCAAACCTGTAACAAATGTACAAATGTGTACTCCAACTAGAATTTGTATATATAGAAATTATAATTCAAAACTTTAAATGTGTTCACAAATATTACAATATACAAGTAGCTGATTGCAAGCTACAAAATACATACACATGCATTTTGCGTTCCAGAGCACAATGTGTATGTGCACCGTATGCTGTAAGGTTGCTACACAATCTGGAAACTTGCACTAGATTTTGTAGTTGTGAACAACTATTTTAACTAAAATTGCCATTTCTTTTTGTCAATCACTGAAAATTGGATTTGCAGGACACTAGCAAAATGGTTGCAAATTGTCTCAGTGACTCACAAATGGGTGTTGGTGTTCACATTTGCAAATAGCTGTTTGCAAACTACAAAATACATTTTGCGTTTCAACTTTATGGATTGGAGTTTCAGACGTCTCTTATTCCCATATTTCAGCTGTAAAGAATGACTATATGGCAAAATAAAACTTCAAAATAAAAACAAGATCAACATGTCAAAAAGGAAAAGAAAGTTGGCCAGGGACGTCTACTTCACATTCAGCCTCTTGAAGACCAAATCTCTGTCTTTTTGTGGGACCATCTTTGCCCACAGTTTTGAGAAGTTGGTACTTGAGGCAAGTTTCTGGAGGGTATTATGTCCATGGTGCCTGTGGAGAAATTAATTTCTCGTTTAGGGCTGCACAGATCAGTGGAACTGAGATTCCTAAAATGGTTAATAACACAAACCACAGGCCATAGGAAAATGCAATTCTGAACCTTGTGATTTAAAGAACACAACTTTACAGTTCGGTCATCTCACCTCACTTCTGATGCAGAGTCCAGAGACATTTTGCTGACTGCAATCAGGAAGCGGTCGGTGAAGTTCTTCTTTCCCGTGAGGACTCGAGCAGGCCCCAAGGACATCAGCCAACTGGTCCAGGTGTTGAGCTGTACTGGCTCTCACTGCAGCACAACGGTGGCTGAGGAAGGACAAAGACAATCAGATATAAGAGAATCAGGAGCTGGTGAAGCTTGACTCAACTTTTGAAGCTTTGATTGTGTCATTTCAAGTTGATGTTTATTTGTCAAATGCTTAGTCCATACATAGTACAAACATTGCAATAAAATGCTTGCTTTATTTCTTAACAATATGGTTAAATAGATATTTTTTGTTGATGTTGCAGTTCCTCCTCTTTAATATTTTCTGATAAATTGAATGTAGCCTTTATTTCCCCTTACCTCAGACCGCCATTCAGCAGAGCATTTATGACTCGGCCGGGGCTGCAGTTCTGCACCATGGCATCCAGGGCAAGATTGGCCTCCTTCTGGATGAAGGCGTTGGACTGGCCCACTTTTTGCAGTAGTATGAGGGCTGTCTCCTCTGCCTTACAGTCCATGGTCTTCTGGAGGTAGACGTACATGTCCCTGAGTGTGGCCATAGCAGCACGGGACACTGCAGAGCGCAGGTTTTTCACCTGGATAGTGAGACCGAAGATCAGTGAATGGCTGTACTTCTAATGCACATGTACTCATGTGTACACACTCGTACAATCACATACACATTAAAAAATATAGGCAAATGTAAAATAAAGCCATGAAAATGGCAACAATACCTCCCGTGTGACTGCCAGACAGACTGTGTGAAGCTGGGGCTCCAGTGTTCCTGAATGGTGCTGTGCCAGAGCTCGAATAGCTGTCAAACCAGCAACCTTCTTCTCCCTGTGGTTTGGTCATAACAATTATTGGATTGCACTTTACATTACTTCAAGTATAACACACATGCCTCTTACAAACCTGGTCCCTTGCAGGTTATGTTGTTCAAAACCTGAATCTTCCTCTAGTACTCCCTACAGTAAAAGCCTCACCAGTCGTCTGAGCGGAGCAGCCTGAAGCTGAGGTCTAGGCTGTTGTCAGGGTCGGCCAGAGGCTGCAGCCTGACCTGGAGCTGATCCTGATCCTGATCCTCTGCTATCTGGACCCTCGGCTCACTGGCTGCCTGCTTGTCTGTTCAGATTAGGGGCAAGATGCTCATCACTCACCTTTCTACCCTCTGTTCTCTTATGTTCTGTTTCTCTTATATCTAATTGAGGGAAGGAAAGTGTCCACAGTTTCCCTAGCCTCTTTGGCCACAAAACCAGAAATAGAAACTCCTTCAATGCATCACCTCTCAACAGTATGTTACTAACCTGCTCCACCGGCAGCCTTTGGTCGGCTCAGGAACCTCCCGGGACGAGCCACTTGTCTCCTGGGCTTGGTAGCAGGTGGAGGTGGAGTGGGAGTGTAAGCTGACTGACACATGGACACTTCAGCAGGGCTCTCAACTTTCAAATAGGCCTGCAGCTCAATGGGTGTCTCTGTGTCCACACGGTTCAGACTCTCCAGAGAGCTGGTGGACATGGCTGTGCTGCTCCTCTTCTCTGTGGCCAGCAGCTCAACCACCTTCCAAGCCTGTTCCCTCAGGTGAGTCTGCATGGCCTCATCCTCCATCATTACCCAGACATTGTCCTCATCACCTCTTTCAGTCTGGGTCTTGTAGATCCCTCGACTTTTGGCATTCCTCTGCTTCCTGTCCTTCAAAGGGCCAGTCAAAGGAGAAGAAGGGTTACGGCCTTGAACAGTGCCGCCCCCAGCCTGGATGGGCTCAGCAGGGTGAGACACAGTGTTCTCCACCAGGTTCTTGACAGGGGCCAGAACAATTTGGTGCATCCTTGTGAGCAAAGAGGGTTGAGGGGCATTTCTGGAAGCTATTGGGAGTCTAGATGAGAGGAGCCTGTCAGGCTGGAAGGAGCGTCCAATCCTCTCCAGGACAGCGTTGGTGCGCTCTTCATGCCTGGCACACAGCCTGTCTGCTCTGGCAGCCAGAGCCTCCCGCTCAGCTGCCCGTGAGTCCAGGGCCCTGGACTCACTGATGAAGTCACGGTGCTCCTCTCGTTCTGAGAAGCTCTCCGTATAAAACTGAGATACAAAGTGTACATTTTGAGTTGGATATAGTTAAGTCACAGCTGACATTGTTCACTGTTTTTACAACCCTGACAACAATTCAATTAAATAACTTAAATTCAACCAGTTTATTTCAATTCCTAACAATTCTTATTAGTACAATCACGTATGCTGTCTGTGGTTGTTTGAAAGAAGATGTGAATAGAGCGAAGGTCACAGCAGTGTAAGAGTTGGTAAAACTTACATTGCCATCATTGTCTCTGTTGTGCAGCCTGGGGTGCCGTTTCTTATCCCCCTTCTGGAACTTGTAAAAGTTGTTAGTTGGCTGTCGATCAGCCATGGTTCAATCAAAAGTACACGTAACTAATGTTAGTAATAGCGCCAAGAAAAAAGATCACAGTGTGTGTGTCTTAGAATTGCAGCAGTCAAATGACACAGAGCAAAGTTCCAGTTGTTACAATAATGTGATGACATCATCCATGTTCCAATAATGTGATGTCATAATGAGAGGACAGGAGCCACAGACTTACTGCCTCACATTGTTTTATTTTGGGTATTTATTTATTTTGCTTTTTTATAAGGCAACTTTGAAAAAGCTCAAGGAGCTGCACATAGCTAATATGTTTTTTTTTTGTATTAACACATTGGAGGAATTTACAGTATTGTCTGTCATTGCCAATATGAAGCTCATACTGACAGCTTGCAAATCACAGTTTGAATGAATTTCTGGCTAGAATAGTGCTTTAGGGAGCTGGAAATCACAGAGTTGGGAGCTGTTTCTCTTTCAGGAATTGGTTCAAATACTAAAACGGGAACTATCATGAATTAAGTCCATCGCATTTTCTCTAATAACCAGTAGGGGAATTGCAACTACGTTATCCTAGTTGTGTCTCTATAATTCAAATAGAGGCTCGATCTTATTTTGCATCTATACATAGAGCAATTTGACATAAAAGTAAAGTACATTATCCTGTCTTTCAATAGTAATAAGGTCCTTAATAAATTGTTCTATATCAAAGGAGTTCCCTTGGCTTTTTTTGTGGTTTCCCTGTTTTTACCTAAACTAATTCCTGTTTCCGGTAGACATGACAGCCAGATACCCCAAGGAACCGATATGCAAGCTTAATTTAACAATTATCCAAATTATCCAAAACACCCTGAATTAAACAGAATGAAACAGAATGAAACATCTGGCTGACTCGGTGAGCCTTATTTCTGTGTGTGTGTGTGTGTGTGTGTGTGTGTGTGCGTGTGCATGCACATTTGATTTCCTCTCCCCTGCTGGGTTTCAGTTTGCAGCGTTTTGGAAGCACTTCTACATCAACAAAAGAAACTCCTGACGAGACAAGATGAGGTGAAGGGCGGGGAGAGGTCGGCACAGAGCATCATAGCGGAAAGCACAGTTGAATTGTTTTATTTGGAGTGCGTTTGTGTGAAAGATAAAGTGCTCCTATAATAGAAAGAAAAGTGCAAGATGTGTCCAACCAAGTTATGATATTAACAGTTACACACATTAACATCACTCCATTAGTCAAGGCTAATGGTAATGTGGTGTGTCTGTTCATTTCAGGCACCCACTGTTACATTGCTGGACTTGCACACATACTGTAGAACCTAACACTCAAACACACACACGCAAAATATTTCACACTTCATCATAATTGCAGGATGTTATGATGTTATGATGAAAAAGATGTATGAGTTGTGGTCCTGTATGGCTCAGTGACATATAAATTAAATTAATCATAATCACATTTTATTTGTATAGCCCTTAATCACCGTTACAGTCTCAAAGGGCTTTACAATGCCCAAAGTGTGAAAATAATAAATGGTTATTACACGACACCCCCCAGCCTTGGACCCTCACAGAGGACAAAGAAAAACTCCCACAAAACCTTTTAGGAAAAAATGCAAGAAACCTTGGGAGGGGCTACTCAGAGAGGGATCCCCCTACCAGGACGGTCGGTCGTGCAATAGATGCCGAGTTTGGACAAGCAGCGTATACAGAGTACATAGTTTATTTGGGTGGGACATCACAGCAAACAGCAGCTCACTCAGCATCATTGTAGGACTGGGGGACCACGCAGGCACCAACACTGCCGAACTGCAGCCTGGAAACAGATAGGAGACACACCCACACACACCCAGACACGCAAGCAGACTCATTCATGTACTCTCACTCAAACAGACAAACATGACCAGCGTCAGTGGACAGGAGCAGGTAGAAATGAAGATTTTGGAGGAGGCCATATGTGCAACAAAGGGCTGGTTACAATACATGGACACCTCTTAATCCAAAGGGAACACACAATAATAACACAATCATTCCAAAAACATAGTGAGGTGAATCTCCACTGATCCAAAGAAAAGCAGCTAGAAATTCAGCAGCAGGGATGAGATCAGGACACACAATAATAGTCTGAACAGGAGTGCTGATCCTGACAGAAAGCCTGAAATCCTGAAGAATCACATCCCTGGAAATCACAACTAGACTGTCTCAAGTTTTCTTTCATCCATTCCATTTTCTCTTCCCTTTAGTTCTCTTCACTGGTGCGTTCACTGGTCGTCTGAAAATTAATCGCTGAAACTTTGTGAAGAGCCCTGTAGCTTTACATGTAAAAGTTATGTGATTTCATTACATGTAACCATCAATGAGGCTAATACAAACATTAAGTTACAAACATTCAAATTGTTTTTACAAGATTCCATTTTTACATTTTTCATTTTTATTTCAAGTTTGCAACATTTTCTTTCACCAACCTGAAATGTGAATTGAAATTGATTGCCCAAAAAAAGCTTTCAAGTTGTAGTGTGGATATCACTCCATACTTTACAAGCACTATACGTTGTTGTTTTGTTGTAAACTGTAAAGTAACATGTGAATCAGGGGGGAGAGGAAAATGTATCTTCATCATCTTGCAGGTGCCTTTGCTCAGCTCCTGCAGTGGAAGCCTCCCTGCTTTAGTAACCAATGGATCAAACCTCTATTTCTGCAGGCAATATAGAAATATATAGAGAAATGAGATATCCACCATTTAAAAAATGACATGCACACTTTTGAAATGATTGATATGTATTTAGTTGAAATACATTATTTGACCATTAAAGCAGAAAGATTCAAGTGTGTTTTGCATTAGAGGATTTGCTGTTCTTCCTTCTAAATATACGGAAGAGCCAAGAGAAGCAGCCAGAATTCTTCCTCTCTCTCTGTGGATTTGTAGAGGTGATCTCAACGTTGGAGCAATCAAGTCCTGCAGGGTCGAGCCCTTGGACGGAGTCTCCCTCCTCCTGTGCAGTGATACTGCTGTCAGGCCCAGCACAGAGCAAAGTAGTGACATTCATTTTGTCATCACACTCAGGATTTGGATCTTCATGCAGGACACTTGTGGCAGAAAACTCCACTGTGTCTTCCTTGAGGACCAAATGGTCTTGGCCCTCTTCCTCTTTTTCCAAGTCCAAGAAGAACTGCAGTAAGTCAGAATCTGCTGTGACGACTGGCTCCCATGTATGTATGTCCAAGCTGGTTTCTACACGGCCCACAGGGTGAAGAGCAGTCAACCACAAATCCAGATCTATCTGCATAGAAGTACTTCTCACCAAGTACCTTCTTGCAGTATTCATACATGTGGTCTTCTTGGTCACCAATGAAGGAATGCTGCAGCAGCCTTAACCTCCCAATGAGCTCTATGGCCTCACTAGTTTGAGCCATGCTGAATGAAGCCTCAGCATCTCTGAGCAGGTTGGATGGACTCTCGGCGTCCTGGGCCATGAGTCATGAAGCCATGAATTCATCATCATCACCTTTGAGGGCGTTGAGGTGAATGACTAGATCCATCCATGCTGAAAGTGAGAAAAGGCATGTCAGCATGTTAGCAAAAACAGAGAGTTTCAGTTCTAAAACCTTTAGCTTCATCTTTTATCATCCACTCTATAGTTGAGACAATTAACCAGACAGTAAAAAAGGGCTGGTTGCAATACATGGACACCTCTTAATCCAAAGGGAACACACAATAATAACACAATCATTCCAAAAAGATAGTGAGGTGAATTGATCCACTGATCCCTAATACAAAATGAGGGAAGAGAATATCAACAAAAAATAAATGAACAATACTAGCTTCTTCATTGTCAATCTGTATAGGTTGCCTCTGAACCCACATTCCCCAGTGACAACTAGCATGTCACCACTAGTGTCCCATGTTAGCTTCCCTGACAATGTTTTTCTTCTGATAAAGGATTTATGGTCTGATTCGTTGTCATCATTGTTCCATTTTATTATTTCCCCTGTAAGATTTGTTAGCTTAAAATAGAAACAAATAACCATAATAACAAATAAAACTGTTGAATGTGACTTCAATTTATCAAGTACTTGTGAATTGAACCCTGCAACGTGGCTCAACTGCATCATAGGCTGTATCACAGTGACACATTAGAATTGAAAATAATTAAATTGAGGCTGGTGATTGATAAGGACCTGTCCACTGGTGGCGCTCCGGTCAGAGAGCAGGTGTTAAATAAAGGCAGAGGCAGGCGATTTGGATGCAGTTCAGTTCTGTTTATGGTGAACGTTTGCAGAGGTTACAGATCGATGGTGAATGAGTAAACAAGCAGTAGGCAGTAGCAGTATAGGAAACAGGGTATGTCTATATGTATGTATGGTTTTCTAAGGGGGAAAACAAAGGGTATATTAATGGTAGGAAATACAGATGGCAAGAGTGTAATGCGTAAATCACGAAAACCTAATATAATACTGTGGCAGACTGGGGGGTGTGGTTGGGCAGATGGCTGGAGGCGGGGGGCGGAGTCGGGCCGGCAGGCGGGTTCGCCCTGCCCCGACACCGGCTGCAGCCCATCGGGACTGAGTGGGGACTGATATCTGTTGTGCATGTGTGTCTCCCCCATGTCAGTGAGCCGGGAACACGGAGCGAGCGGCGAGTGAGAGAGAGAGCGAGCGAGCGAGCGAGCGGCTCGAGTGAGAGAGAGAGAGCGAGAGAGAGAGAGAGGACGGTTCCCGCCGAGAGCGGAGTAGGGCGAGAGAGCCCTGTGTGTGTGTGTGTGTGTGTGTATATATATTCCGTGTGGCCAATAAACGGCGTTGCTGCCAAAGAACCACCACAAGTCTCCGCCTCTGCCTACCCGTAGCAGCATCGTTGCTACAGTGGGGGCTCGTCCGGGATCATGGCAGAGGCATCCCCACTGGAGAACCTGGTGGGCCGACTGGTGGCCATGCAGGAGGCGCAGGCGGCGGTCCTGCAACAACAGACCCAGACCCTGCAGCAACAGACTTTTTTGGGGGTTGTTTTTTTTGTGTTTTTTTGGGGGGGCCGTTTTTTTTTTGGGCTTTTAAAAAAAAACATTTGAATTTCCTTTTTTCAAACCCCTTTTGGTTTTTTTGGGTTTTCCCCTTTTTTTTCCCAATTTTTTTGGTTTTGGAAAAAAAAAAACCCCCTTTTGTTCTCCCATCCAACCAAAAAAAACCCCCCCGGGGAAACGGGAACCCCCAAAAAAAAAATTAGGGTGAAAGGCGGGGAAGGTGGGGCACAGAGCATCAAGCAAAAAGCACAGTTAATTGTTTTATTGGATGCGTTTTGGAAAATAAATGCTCCATAAAGAAAGAAAAGTGCAAGAGTGCCAACCAAGTTATGATTTTAACATTACACACATTAAAACACACCCCATTAGTCAAGCTAATGTAATGTGGTGTTCGTTCCCTTTCGGGCCCCCCTTTTACATTGCTGGTTTGCAACAACTGTAAAAACCAACCTAAACACAAAACGCAAAATATTTCACACTTCATCATAATTCGGGAAGTTTATGTTATGATGAAAAATTTATGATTTGGTCCTTATGGCTCATGACATAAAATTAAATAATCATAACACATTTTATTTGTATACCCTTAATCACCTTACAGCTCAAAGGGCTTTACAATCCCCAAAGTGTGAAATAATAAATGGTTATTACACGACCCCCCCCCCAGCCTGGACCCTCAAAAGGGACAAAAAAAAACTCCCAAAAACCTTTTGGGAAAAAATGCAAAAAACCCTTTGGGGGGGGCTACTAAAGAGGGGATCCCCCTACAAGGGCCGGCTTGCAATAGATGCCGAGTTTGGACAAGCACGTATCAAGAAACCTATTTATTTGGGTGGGACATCACAGCAAACACAGCTCCTCACATCATTGTAGGACGGGGGGACCACGCAGGCACCAACACTGCCGAACTGCAGCCTGGAAACAGATAGGAGACACACCCACACACACCCAGACACGCAAGCAGACTCATTCATGTACTCTCACTCAAACAGACAAACATGACCAGCGTCAGTGGACAGGAGCAGGTAGAAATGAAGATTTTGGAGGAGGCCATATGTGCAACAAAGGGCTGGTTACAATACATGGACACCTCTTAATCCAAAGGGAACACACAATAATAACACAATCATTCCAAAAACATAGTGAGGTGAATCTCCACTGATCCAAAGAAAAGCAGCTAGAAATTCAGCAGCAGGGATGAGATCAGGACACACAATAATAGTCATGAACAGGAGTGCTGATCCTGACAGAAAGCCTGAAATCCTGAAGAATCACATCCCTGGAAATCACAACTAGACTGTCTCAAGTTTTCTTTCATCCATTCATTTTCTCTTCCCTTTAGTTCTCTTCACTGGTGCGTTCACTGGTCGTCTGAAAATTAATCGCTGAAACTTTGTGAAGAGCCCTGTAGCTTTACATGTAAAAGTTATGTGATTTCATTACATGTAACCATCAATGAGGCTAATACAAACATTAAGTTACAAACATTCAAATTGTTTTTACAAGATTCCATTTTTACATTTTTCATTTTTATTTCAAGTTTGCAACATTTTCTTTCACCAACCTGAAATGTGAATTGAAATTGATTGCCCAAAAAAAGCTTTCAAGTTGTAGTGTGGATATCACTCCATACTTTACAAGCACTATACGTTGTTGTTTTGTTGTAAACTGTAAAGTAACATGTGAATCAGGGGGGAGAGGAAAATGTATCTTCATCATCTTGCAGGTGCCTTTGCTCAGCTCCTGCAGTGGAAGCCTCCCTGCTTTAGTAACCAATGGATCAAACCTCTATTTCTGCAGGCAATATAGAAATATATAGAGAAATGAGATATCCACCATTTAAAAAATGACATGCACACTTTTGAAATGATTGATATGTATTTAGTTGAAATACATTATTTGACCATTAAAGCAGAAAGATTCAAGTGTGTTTTGCATTAGAGGATTTGCTGTTCTTCCTTCTAAATATACGGAAGAGCCAAGAGAAGCAGCCAGAATTCTTCCTCTCTCTCTGTGGTTTTGTAGAGGTGATCTCAACGTTGGAGCAATCAAGTCCTGCAGGGTCGAGCCCTTGGACGGAGTCTCCCTCCTCCTGTGCAGTGATACTGCTGTCAGGCCCAGCACAGAGCAAAGTAGTGACATTCATTTTGTCATCACACTCAGGATTTGGATCTTCATGCAGGACACTTGTGGCAGAAAACTCCACTGTGTCTTCCTTGAGGACCAAATGGTCTTGGCCCTCTTCCTCTTTTTCCAAGTCCAAGAAGAACTGCAGTAAGTCAGAATCTGCTGTGACGACTGGCTCCCATGTATGTATGTCCAAGCTGGTTTCTACACGGCCCACAGGGTGAAGAGCAGTCAACCACAAATCCAGATCTATCTGCATAGAAGTACTTCTCACCAAGTACCTTCTTGCAGTATTCATACATGTGGTCTTCTTGGTCACCAATGAAGGAATGCTGCAGCAGCCTTAACCTCCCAATGAGCTCTATGGCCTCACTAGTTTGAGCCATGCTGAATGAAGCCTCAGCATCTCTGAGCAGGTTGGATGGACTCTCTGCGTCCTGGGCCGTGAGTCATGAAGCCATGAATTCATCATCATCACCTTTGAGGGCGTTGAGGTGAATGACTAGATCCATCCATGCTGAAAGTGAGAAAAGGCATGTCAGCATGTTAGCAAAAACAGAGAGTTTCAGTTCTAAAACCTTTAGCTTCATCTTTTATCATCCACTCTATAGTTGAGACAATTAACCAGACAGTAAAAAAGGGCTGGTTGCAATACATGGACACCTCTTAATCCAAAGGGAACACACAATAATAACACAATCATTCCAAAAAGATAGGGAGGCGAATTGATCCACTGATCCCTAATACAAAATGAGGGAAGAGAATATCAACAAAAAAGAAATGAACAATACTAGCTTCTTCATTGTCAATCTGTATAGGTTGCCTCTGAACCCACATTCCCCAGTGACAACTAGCATGTCACCACTAGTGTCCCATGTTAGCTTCCCTGACAATGTTTTTCTTCTGATAAAGGATTTATGGTCTGATTCGTTGTCATCATTGTTCCATTTTATTATTTCCCCTGTAAGATTTGTTAGCTTAAAATAGAAACAAATAACCATAATAACAAATAAAACTGTTGAATGTGACTTCAATTTATCAAGTACTTGTGAATTGAACCCTGCAACGTGGCTCAACTGCATCATAGGCTGTATCACAGTGACACATTAGAATTGAAAATAATTAAATTGAGGCTGGTGATTGATAAGGACCTGTCCACTGGTGGCGCTCCGGTCAGAGAGCAGGTGTTAAATAAAGGCAGAGGCAGGCGATTTGGATGCAGTTCAGTTCTGTTTATGGTGAACGTTTGCAGAGGTTACAGATCGATGGTGAATGAGTAAACAAGCAGTAGGCAGTAGCAGTATAGGAAACAGGGTATGTCTATATGTATGTATGGTTTTCTAAGGGGGAAAACAAAGGGTATATTAATGGTAGGAAATACAGATGGCAAGAGTGTAATGCGTAAATCACGAAAACCTAATATAATACGTACATATTTTCCTTGGGCAAAGAACTTGGGATACTACTCCACATCCCACTTGTCATGGTCGCAGGGAATATGAATTTCTGCTCTCTTCTGGCTGTTCCACCTACTTTTTGTGGTTTGAGTTTCTTAAGCACATCATCTTTAGGGATTAATCCTTCATTGTTCTCCTTGAATGTCAAGATGGGCTTGGGCAAGACGGCCCCTTGCAGGTGATCGTAACCACATTGTGTCCCCCTGCTTGTCTGAGTAGGTGATGACATCCTTCACATCTAAAGAGCAGACTGCATATGCCAAGGCTGGAGCTGTGGCTGAAGAGGTGCTCTCTGCTGTCAGGACAGTGTTTTCTTTCAGTGGTCAGCAAAGAGAGATCAAGAGGTGTGTGCACGTGTGTGTGCACGTGTCTGCATCTGTATATTCTGGTATTAATAAATATATATAGTATATAATATATATAGTAATAATTCTACGCATCATTTTGCCAATGTTGGAGAGACGTGAGACTGAGTCATGAACCATGATAGTAACACATTTCAACACATGCTAGCTAACAGTACACACGTTTTGGCTTCTGGCTTCCAGACTAGGCTGCCAATGATAACAATGTTCCTGTGTGTGTCAGGTATCATAAGAACTTGGAGGATGCTAAGAACATGGGTATAAAGAAGGCTCTCTCTGCTAACATTGCCTTGGGCTTCACCTTCCTGATGATCTACCTGTCCTATGCCTTGGCCTTCTGGTATGGCAGTACACTCATCCTGAGTAATGAGTACACCATCGGGACTGTACTCACTGTGAGTAGTGACATCATGTGCATAACAGAAGCACCATAACACCCTTATTCACAGATAACATCTATGAATGTATCCATTACAGTTCAGTTTCTAAATGATCGTTTCCCGTCAAACATCGGGAAAACCTTCATAAAGAAGTCTGTTGTAGATAAAGGTGATGTGTGTGTCCTCAGGTGTTCAGTTTGCATTACTGAATATGCACCACTGTACCCTGGCACTCTGGGAAGCCACTTTGATGTAGCCGACAACTTGGAGTCAGTTATGAGACGGCAGATTTTGTTCTAATTGGAGCGCCTGCTGTTTGAGTGAAGAAACTGCAGGTCATGAAGTTGCTATTGCACAGCTTGGCTCTCCCCTTGCTGAGCAGATTTCACACCAACTGCAACTGGCTGGATTCAAATGATTTGCCAAGCGATAAGTCGAGCTTCAAGCAGGTACATGGTTTGTGGGACATTATGTCATCTGTGTGGCGTCTGTCTGTCTGTCTGTCTGTGTGTAGACACATTCTTGTGAACACAATAACTCAAGAACAATACATGACAGAAACTTTATTTAATATATCATGGTGATTATGGTGGGACATCAGGCAGCTCAAGAGCCTCTTATTTAAGGTATTTAACAAAATAAAGTAACTAATTACTTTTGAAAACAACAAAGGGCTCCTCCTTCATTGGCTCAGAGGGAGAGAAAGAAGAGAGAGGAAAGGAGGAGGATGACAAGGACAAGACAGAGGAGGTGAGATGTAGCGCTATATCTCAGAGGTGAGACTCCTTCTGCCATCGTTTGTGTCTGAACTAGCCTCAAATGGCTTTGAAGAAAGGCAGTTTCTAGTCTGTCTGTCTCTCATTCTCTTCCCATGTGTCTCTCTCTCTCTCTCTCTCTCTCTCTCTCTCTCTCTCTCTCTCTCTCTCTCTCTCTCTGTGTGTGTAGGATGAGAAGGTTCCTCCTGTGTCGTTCCGAAATCAAAACAGCTTCTCCAACTTGCTATCATCAAAGTGGCTCTGCCATAGAAATAATAACATAACTGCTTGTTTTGAAAGGTGGGTGTGTGTTAGTGGACTTTGTACCATCAAGTTAGCCTCATAGGAGCTTTTAGCTTTCATCATGTATTAAACTGATGCTTAACTCATTTTCATGTCCCTTCAAGGTGAGCAAGGGAGAGACTCTGGCCCTGGTGGGGAGCAGCGGCTGTGGTAAAAGCACTACCATCCAACTTCTGGAGAGGTTCTACGATCCTAAAGAAGGGACAGTGGTGAGAATACACACAAACACACACATGTGCAAACCGTGTTTCACATCCAGGTTCATGTGATTCCATAACAGTGGTAATAGAATATGTCTCCTCGCCCAATACCAGGTAGCTAGTGGTTATTGATTACCTGGTCAGGAAGTTGACATTGCTGCTATTAGCACTGTACTGACAGGATCACAAGGTCTCTATTTCAAAACCCACTCTACTCTACACTGGTAATAATGATCACACTCCATGTGTTTTTTTTCTCTGAATCTCCCTGATTGTGACTAGATTACTATTCAACTTTTCCTGACAAATCAACTCCCACACCCATGTTCCTCACTCCACCTGTAACCAGTTATGCCATCATTTTTCTCCTTCCTTTACTGATTTTTTTCTCTCATCCTCTTTGCCCTTCTCTTTTTCTCTCACCTTCATTCCCCCCCTTCTCCCTATCCTCTCAGATGCTGGATAAGACAGATGTGAAAAGTGAACATCCATTGGCTGAGAGCCCAGATGGCATCGTATCTCAGGACCCGTGCTGTTCGATGCAGCTTGGCTGAGCATTGCTACGGACACGCCCACTGTTACCGGAGGAAATACAGAAGCCCCTAAAGCAGCCAACATTCACGTTTCATAGAAACTGCACAGGGACTGTAATATGAATGTCTAAGTCAACCAACGATATATGACACTGATGAGTTCAAATACAATATTCCATATTTAATGTTTAATCCAGAGTTGTATCTTTAAAAACTCCTTTGGGCAAGTTAGAGCATAAACAAGGGTTCTTGTGGTGCGCCATGATTACAACAGCAACTCAAGACGCAGTATTAAAAACTAAACCCCCTTTTAGGCCCAAAACCCAAACGTTTTTTTTTTCTCCCTTGCTTGTTTCCCCGGGGGGTTGAAGGAAAAATTGTAAA
>JAXDDX010000450.1:0-59136 GCA_034670405.1 Hoplostethus atlanticus | reverse complement strand
ATATTTTTTTTTAGTTACATTTTCACAGTCTCAGGATGTATTGTATTAATTTTATTATAATTATTAATTATTGTTACGATATACATTTGGAAGAAAATATTTACAAGAATTATTGTTTTTTTGGTGAAATTTCATATACATATACTGTAACTGGCCTGTACTATAGAGTAGATTAGAGTATATTATAGATATATTAGTTTTAGTATAAGATAAAGACTGACTAAAGACTGACCTCCGGGAATGCCTTGTTTGGCGGAGGGTAAATGATTTCCCCTTTTTTAGCATCGATATACATTCAATTTCATCAAAATAAATGTTAAAATTATCTATTTTTTAAAGGGAAGCACGTACTGATTTTTTTATGTGGGATCGTTTCTCAAAAGGAAACGTCAATATCGGAATATCGCTATTTAGGATCGATCCCCCCTATCATTCAAGCAAGTTTTTTTATACTTTTGCTATATACCCCCTCATTTGGGGGTGCGAATGAGACTTTTGGGCCTCAGGGTCATCGTTCAACCCCCACAGGGTTTTGGGCAATACGTTTGGAAGATTCAAGATTCAAGATTCAAGTTCAAGATTCAAGAAGTTTAATTGTCACATACACACACGAGGTGTTAGTGAAAGAAAGTGGCGAGCTTAGAAAATGTGAAAAATAACGGGGTTTTCACAATATTACAATGTCACAGTTTTAAGACTTAATAAAAAAACACACAAATTTACAATAAGGCACTTTATAAAAAAATATAGTAGAAAAGGGGAAATTGTATGTATAATATAATATAAATTATAAATGAGTTAGTCGCTACCAAAGTGTTTTGTGTGTGTGTGGGGGTTGTGTGTGTGTGTCTGTGTGCAAAGAGGGGCAGTGTTGTGTCTTGGTGGGGGCCCGGGTGAGGTCAGAGTTCACAGTCGAGGGGCCTGGGGAAAGAAACCCCGTTCATCTCTCTTTTTTGGCAGCGTGACTAGGGGGGCCTTCCCTGACCCGAAAGCTGAAACAGACCGTTGTTGGGGGGGGTTGAGGTCCTTCTACCCGCAGCTCTGGTTTGCACCTCGGGTTTTGTACAAGCCCTGCAGGGTGGGGATGAAATTCCAAAGTGCGCCCCGGCCAAACGAACTCTCTGCAGACCCTTCCTGCCCTAGGAGCTGTCCAAACCAGGCATGATGTTCCTGTCAGGATGCTCTCTACAGCTCCAGATAGAAGGACTAAAGGGTCCTCCGGGAGACTTTTAATTTCCTCAGTTCCTGAGGTGGAAAAGGCGCTCCCTCGCCTTTCTCACCAGGTGTCAGTTGTGTGGACCATGTAATCTTCGGTGATGTGGACTCCCAGGTTTTTAAACCCTGCTCCCCCTCTCCACAGTTTTCCCCTTTAACCCCAGTGGTGAGTACGTTTTGTTGTTGTGCCCCCAAAAGTCCAAAATCAGCTCCTTAGTTTTGTGACATTCAGGAGGGGTGTTGTCCTGGCACCAGAGTGACAGATCACCCACTTCCTCCCGGTAGGGGTTCTGTGTTGTTTGGGGATCAGGCCCCCCACCTGTTCACCGCAAACTTAATGATGGGTTGGAGCTGAACCTGGCCAACATCATGTGGTACAGGGAGTACAGTAGGGGGTGAGGGCGCAAACCCTGGGGGATCCCGTGGGTTGGGTAGGGGGTTGGAGGTGTGTCTACCCCCCCTGACCACCCGGGGCCCGGCGGTCAGGAATCCGGACCCGGCACCAGGGGGGGGGTTCAGTCCCCGCTCATCAACTTGCCAGCCCGTCTGGTGGGGCTATGGTATTGAAGTGAAAATGTCAATAACAGCAGTTCCCCATAGCCCCCCTTCCGGCTGAAGAGAGAGAGTGTGGTGGGCATACCTGGGGGACAGCATCATCCGTGGTTGTTGGGGGGGTAAGCAAAATGCGGGGGGTCCATGGGGAAGGGGGAAGGGCAGATGTGTCCTTTATCAGCCTCCGAAGCATTTCATGACCACCCAGGTGAGGGGCCCCCGGGCGGTAGTCATTAAGCATGCTGGAGAAGCATTCTTTGGGGACAGGGGCAATGGGGGGATCTCTTGAAGCAGGCGGGGGGGCCCCAGACTCCCCGGGGGATGTTGAAAATAGTGGTAACACTGGAGCAGTGATTACCAGGCTTCAGTACTCGCCCAGAGCCATCTGGACCACCTTTCCTGGGGGTTCATCCTCGTCAGAGCCTCCCCACATTTGCCGGTCACAGGAGTGTGGTTTATCCCAGCGGTGAACCCTTCGGCTGCGCTAACAGTGATGTTTTTACCCCGGCGGCTAGCGCTGTTTTTGCTAGCCTCAAACCGGCATTGAATGAGTTCAGGTCCTCCGTGGGGGTGCGTCGGGACTCACAGTTCGGGGGGTTCCCGCCTGGTACCGTTATGTCCGTAGCCCCTGCCCTAGGCGTCTGGTGTGCTGCCCATCTGCGACTCCACTCTGTCCCCCCATCCTCCTCTTTGGCCTCCTTCACCCCCTTCCAGTCCATAGGCCTTTTCCCTTTTGTCGTCCCTGTTGCCGGGTACAAGACCGGAGTTTTAGGCAGCAGTGCGGGGTTTTAAAGCGTCGCGGTGGATTTATCAACCCACGGTTTTTGGTTAGGAAAAGGACCTAACTTTTTACCGTGGGGAGATGGTACCACTAGCGTTGCTATGAAGCTGTTACTACTTTCCCTAAAACCCCTGACGTCCCGGATGGATTTGGAAATTCCCCAGTCGACGTCACGCAGAGCGTCCTGTGCTCACCCCTGATTTGGGCAGCACCGCTTTACGTCCCTCGTCACTACCCCTTCCCGTGATCCCTTTTTTTAAACCCGGGGCAGGGGAAAAAGGGGCATGGGCTGATTTGCTTTAGTTTTAAAAAATTGCTAAATGACTATAATGTATTACTCCTATAGCTTTTAATACTTCTACAACTTTTAATACTATTAATGCTACTATTAGTACATTTTCAAGCTGAAGCAAGCACACCAATTTTCTTTAGAATATGTAACATTTTCTAGTTATTATTGACTACATGTTTCCGTATTGAAATCAAATCAAAATGTATTTATATAGCACATTTTGTACATAACCTCTTATAAAGCGTTACTGCTCTTGAACCCTTTTGACTACATGCATAATCATGGTCTCCGGAAAGGTGAGACCTTGTAGTTTGTTCAGTTTGTACAGAATTACTGTAAGTATTACTGAAGCAGAGCTACAGAAGCTCAAACACAGTAGAAGATTGAAGATTGACACCGATCGAAGACTTATCCTCACCTAAAAACCAACCTTATTTCAGTGTAAATATCTTCATGTGGTTGTTCTGTATGAACCCAGACATTCAATGGATCTCTAGCCTTCGTCTCACCTAGTCCTGGTTGAAAGTCTGGAATAATGGCACCAAAAATGTGACTGGTTTGACAGTCAGGCAGATTTCCAAAAGGCCATTTAGAAATGTAGTTAGTGTTAGAAATTTTTATAAAGGTTAAAAAAGTCATTAATGTTATTCCTATCGTCTTCCGTCCATCCAGAGATGAGCCTGGACCAGGGAGGCTACAGCGCTGCCAAGCCCAGAGCCAAGCCTCCTGCTGGGGCTGCCCTGTCCTCCTCCTCCAGCTCTGCCTCCTCCAGCTCTGGAGCCACCCAGGGGGCCATGGCCGCCTCCTTCCCCAGGAGAGGGCTCCTGCCTGGAGGCCGGGAGAGCCACGGCTACCTGGAGGAGCTGGAGAAGGAGAGGTGATATGGGAGTGTAGTTACTAGTACTACTGTTAATACTACTATTAGGACTAATATCGGTACTACTAGTACTACTACTGCTACTACTACCAGTACCACTACTACTACTACTGCTACTAGTACTACTACCACCACCACTATACTACTACTACTACTACAACTACCACTACTACTACCATTACTACTACCATTACTATCACTACCATTACCTACACTACCACTACTACTACCACTACTACTACTACCACTATCACTACCACTACTACTACCATTACTATCACTACCATTACCTACACTACCACTACAACTACCACTACCACTACTATTACTACCACTACTATTACCACTACTACTACTATTACTACCACTACCACTACCACTACTACTACTATTACTACTACTATTACTACCACTACCACTACCATTACCACTACTACTACTGCTACCACTACCACTACTATTACTACCACTACTACTACTACTACTACTACTACTTCCCCTCCTCGGTTGCTTCAGAACGGATCATTTCTGGTTTCTCCTCTCTGATTGGTGGGCTTGTCCGTCCGACCCCCTAGGTCTCTCCTGTTGGCCGAGCTGGAGAAGGAGGAGAAGGAGAAGGACTGGTACTACACCCAGCTGCAGAACCTGACCAAGAGGATCGACAGCCTGCCACTCACTGAAAATGTAATCATTTTTACCATCACGGTTTTTCCCCAATCGATGGAAACGTTTGGGATGAAATATAATTTTGTTGTTGTTGAACAGGGAATTCATATTTTCAAAGGTTACATTTTGAGATTTAAGTATTTTTGTATTTATGTATTTGTGGCAAGGTGCCACATTACCGGGGTTCGTGACAGACAGAGACATAGGCAGGGGAGAGTCAAGTGGCCAGCACGGCCGTTTTATTAACCACAATAAACCCGGCCCGATGTTGACGGCAGTCAGCGCCGTCTTCCCCGGCGCTGACGGCAGTGTAGAGCGCCGTCTTCCCCGGTGTGCGCCTCCTCCCTCCCGGCAGGGCAGCCGCAGAGCACCAAGGCTGCCCCAGCCTGCCAGGCTTCCAGGGGCATCCCGCCCCAACCCCGACTGGTCAGCCCTTGCAGGCTGCTCCCGACTGCAACCTCCGGAGCTCGGCCGGTCGCCGCCGGCTTTGGACGCCCGCTCTCCCCACTCCGTCGTTCGCCGCTCGCGCCCTCGCCTCCGTCCCGGCGTTCAGACGCGGCTGCTGCTGGCTAGTTCTCCTCTCCTCCAGTCCGCCGGCTCCTGCATCCACGCCGCCAGCCTCTCACACTGGCGTGTCCCTCACACAGTCCCACATCCACACACAGGTTAAAAAGGGCTCGACTGCAATCAGGCTTAATTGGCCGCAGCCGGTTAAGTCTCACCCCACCCTCCTCCCATCTGCCACAGTATTGTAATACAATTTTGTGGGCTACGCAATGTTCCTAGCTCAGTCTGAAACCGCTGACTTTCAAATCCTCTTTCCTTCTTCCTAAATCCTTCCTTTCTTCCTCCCTGTCCTTCCTAAATCCTATCCCCCCCTCTCCTTCCTCCGTCCTCCCCCCCTCTCCCCCAGTTCTCCCTCCAGACGGACATGAGTCGCCGTCAGCTGGAGTTTGAAGCTCGACAGATCCGTGGCGCCATGGAGGAGCAGCTGGGCTCCTGCCAGGAGATGGAGAGGAGGGCCCAGGTGAGGAGGGGAGGAGAGGAGACGGGAGGAGGGTTTAGGTAGGATGAGGGAGAGAGGGGGGAAATGACCAGTTGGAAAATCCAAGAAAAATTTGCCAAAAAGTGACAGAATAGACCCTTACCCTAACCCTAAAAAATAACTAGGAATGGAAGGCAAGAGGGGAAAAAATTACAAGAAATTACAAAAAGCGACAAGACCGGACAAAACAACAAAAGTCAAAGAAACTTTTGTTAAAAAGTGGCAGAATAAATTAGGAAATGTGACAGAATGGAAGGAAAACGGCAAAAGGACCTGAAAATGACAAAATTGACAATTTTGTCAAAAGTGACAGATTAGAGGGAAAAAAATAGTGACAGAATTTATGACAAAAAAGACTAAAAGAAATATTACTAAAAAATGGGAAAGAACGACATGTTAAAGATGAAAAAGCAGCAGAAAGAAAGAAAAGAGTTAGAGAGCAGGAATGGGCGAGAGACTACTGCTTTGAATGGAAACAAACTCACCTCTGATTTGTGTTCAGGCCCGGATGGCGCGAATCCAGCAGCTGGAGAATGACATCCTGAGACTGGGACAACACACACACACTGAGGTCACACACACACACACACACACACACACACACACACTTCTCTTTCTCTCCAGTATTTTGTTCTTTCTGTCATTTCTCATGTCTTGTCATCTCTCGTCTCCAGGTGGAGGTGGAGGGGCTTCAGGGCTCGCCTGACGGCAGCGGAGTGGCCAGCGCTCAGGTGACACTTTCTTTCTTTCTTTTTTCTTTCTTGTTTTGTTCCTTACTTACTCTCTTTCCTTCCTTCCTTCCTTATTGCTTCTTTCCATCTTTTCCTCCTTCCTTTTTGCCTTCCTTTATTCCTTCATTTCTTCCTGTCTTTCTTATCTTCTCTCTCTTCTTCTCCTCCCTCTCTTCTCTTTCTTTTTAATTTCTTTCTTAATTCTTTTTTCCCCCCCAGTCCTCCGGCAGCCGACTAGACCAGGAGCCGGCCAATGAGGCGAGCCAGGGGGCGGGATACTCAGTCCCTCGACGAATCACTACCCACCTGGGAACCAAGGTGAGCGAGGGCAGGAAGGAAGGAAAGGTTTTAGGAAGGAACAAACAAGAGAAGGAAAGTAAGGAAGGAATGGGGGAAGGAAGGAACGGAGGAAGGACAGAAAGGGAGGCTGGAAATGTGTGAAGGAGGGTAGGACTCCGGGCCTCCAGGTGGAGATGGTGTACAGCCTCCTGTCCATGCTTGGGACCCACGCTAATACTCTCTCTCTCCCATTACATCCCTATGTCTCTTGGCCCAATGCTAACACTAACTGGCATTTGCCATCTTTTCCCCATTTTCTGTCCGTTTTTTTATTTTCTCTCCTTCCCACCATGCACCTGTGCCTCTGGGCCACCAGGTGGAGATGGTGTATAGCCTCCTGTCCATGCTGGGGACCCACGATAAAGATGACATGTCGCGGACGCTGCTGGCGATGTCCAGCTCCCAGGACTCGTGCATCGCCATGCGTCAGTCTGGTTGCCTGCCGCTGCTCATCCAGCTGCTGCACGGCAATGACAAGGACTCATTGTTGCTAGGTAACCAGGCAGGGAGGGAGTTTGCCATATTTGTATTTATTTTTGTAACGTTTTGGTTGTTTTTTATTATTTATTTATTTTATTATTCATTTGGGTGTTTTTTATTTTTTATTTTTTCCATTATTTGTGCATTTCCACCCTTTTTTGGCATCTGTTTTTCCTTTTTTGACATTTCTTCATTTCTTTCCTTTTTTCAGTTTTTTTTTCCAATTGTTTTTTCTCCAGTTTTTATTCTTTTTCTTCTGGTTTTGTAATTTTCCTCATCCTTTCTTTGTTTCTTATTTTTTCCCTGTTCCTTTCTTGTTGTTTTCTTGCATTTGTTGTTTATTCGTTCATTCGGTTGCCGTTCTGTCCTACCGCTGCTCATCCAGTTGCTGCACGGCAACAATAAGGACTCTCTGTTGCTAGGTAACCAGTGCAGGGCTAGGGAGGCGGTGGGGCTTGTTCTATTTGTTTTGCGGTTTTTCATTTTGTTTTAGTTTTTCTTAATTATTTTTTTCATTTATTCGTATTTTTTTTTATATTGTTTCTTTTCCTTTTATTAGCAATTTCTTTCGCCCCATTGTTTCATTTTTTGGGGATTTCTCAGGGACTTTTTCACCCCATTTTGCTCTACTTTTCTTGTACTTTTGCAGTTTTTGTCTTTTTTTTATTTTATTTTTTAACTTTTGCCAAATTTTTTCTCCCCCCAAGGCAACTCCCGGGGCAGCAAGGAGGCTCGTGCGCGAGCATCAGCTGCACTCCACAACATTGTGCACAGCCAGCCGGACGACAAAAGGGGGCGCCGTGAGATCCGAGTGCTGCACCTCCTGGAGCAGGTCCGCCTCTACTGTGAGACCTCCTGGGCCTGGCAGGAGAACCACGAGAGAGGAGTGGACCAGGAGGAAAACCCCAGTGAGTGGATGGAGAACGACAGGAAGAGCAGCTGAGAAATGACAGAAATACGATAGAAATACAATTTTCAAATACAAATTTCAAAAAGATTAGAAAAATGGCCTAATATTGTCAAGAAATGCACAAATGCAAACAAACGACTGAAAACAACCAATGACGGGAAAAAGCAGCAAATCCCAGACATTTATCAACAATCTGATGCTTGTCACCTCTTTTTTTCTTGCCTTGGGTTTTTCTGAGTTTTTCCCTGAAACTATCCCCCCCCTCTAACAGTGCCTTCTCCAGTGGAGCACCAAATTTGCCCGGCTGTCTGTGTCCTGATGAAGCTTTCCTTCGACGAGGAGCATCGCCACGCCATGAACGAGCTGGGTAACAAGGCTCAGTTATTACTAATGTTTTTATTAATTACTATAAACTGTTTTTTAGTGTTTGTATAGTAGCATTTTTTATTATTATTACCATTGTTTATTAGAACTAGCTTTATAATTAGTAGTCAATACTTTTTATTATAAGACATTATCATTTGTTATTTATTGTTTGTATTTATTTATTTGTATAGAAGCATTTTTATCATTAGTTATTACCATTTTTATTTTGAATTATTGTTATTTGTATTTAAGTATTTGCATAATGGAATATTTTTAAAACTTTTTTTTTTTTCATTTCTTTAATTTAGTTTTCTGTAATTTTCTGTTTTGTTTTGATTTTTCAATTTTTTTTTCAGATTTTCTGACTAGTTTTACTGGTTTGCTGACTGGTTTCCTGACCGGTTTACTGGTTTACCGGCTTGTTTACCCACTGGTTTCCTGTCTCCAGGCCATTGGCGAGCTGCTCTAGGTGGACTGTGAGATCTGCCGACTGTTTTACTGTTTTACTGACTGGTCTCCTGTCTCCAGGTGGTCTTCAGGCTATCGGCGAGCTGCTTCAGGTAGACTGTGAGGTCTTCGGTCTGACCAGCGACCACTACAGCGTCACCTTGAGGCGCTATGCCGGCATGGCGCTCACCAACCTCACCTTTGGAGACGTTGCCAACAAGGTAAGATAGTTCAAACATTCAAATAACAGTTTAGACCCAAGAAAAACAGTTTAGATATTTAAAAACGTCATAATTTCTTTCCATTTAAACTTAGTTAAAATATTGTGACTGTACCGAACTATGAGCTGAGTGTACTGTTACACCCCTAGTGTACACACTCAAAAACCAGTTTAGAAACATAGAAACCAGTTTGCACATACTCAAATGCCAGTTTAGACACTCAAAAACCAGTGTAGAAACTTGAAAACCAGTGTAGACAGGTTCTGTTTAGAAACTTGCAAACCAATTTAAAAAACTGTGTGCGTGTGTCTGTGTGTTTCATTGTGAAAAATCCAGTTTAGAAACTCTGAAACTGGTTTGGAAACTCAAAAAACAGTTTACAAACACTCAAAAATCAGTTTAGGTGCTCAAAAACAGTTTACACGTGTGTGTGTGTGTGTGTTTGGTTGTGAAAAATCCAGTTTGGAAACTAAAAAAACACAACACCATAAACCAGTTTAAATGCTCAAAAACCAGTTTAGACCCAAGAAAACTCAAAAACATACATACTCAATACTTACATACTCAAAAATGAGTTTCCACACACTGGAAAACCAGTTAACACACTGTCTTAACTGTTTTTTAAGGTCTAAGCTGTTTTTAATGTCTGAACTGTCTTATACGGCCTGTTTTTTTTAAATGAACTGAACTGGTTTTCCAGCGCAACCGTCTCATTATATATTTTTTCCCATCAGGCCACGCTGTGCTCCATGAAGGGCTGCATGCGCGCCATGGTCGCCCAGCTCAAATCGGAAAGCGAAGACCTACAGCAGGTAAGGGAAGGGTTAAACTGACCTCTTGCCATGGCAACGACACCTATTCACTTACTGTCGAGATCTGCATGTAGTTTTCATTACATGTGGTTAAATTTTAATGTTAAATTTTTCTCATAAGTTTGCAGATATTTTTCTAAAATGGCTGCATTTCTCTTTATTTCTTGCAGTTCCTCTTCCTGTTGTCTTAGCTGTAATTTTTTACCCATTACCAATTGCTAATTTTAGTATTAATATTGTAATTTATTTGTGAATAATTTAGTAATTTTTCCCATATTAATCTTTTATTTTTTTCATATATTGTTTTCACATATGCTTCCCAATTGCTTTCTGAGTATTTTACTACATCATTTTTTTAGTCGATATTTTTCACAAGATTTTCCTGGATTTTCCCCACTCACCTTTTTGAGGAAACCATAGAGCAGAATTTTCAAATATTTATCTTCCAGTGTGTGTGTGTTGTTTTTTTTCTGGGATCTTTCCCGGCAGGTGATAGCCAGCGTTTTGCGGAATCTGTCGTGGCGCGCCGACGTCAACAGCAAGAAAACGCTGCGGGAAGTCGGGAGTGTCGGAGCACTGATGGGATGTGCCCTGGATGTCCAGAAAGTAAAGAAATTATATATATCATCTATTTTTATTATTATTACTTTTATTATTTATTTATTCTTATTTGTTTTTATATTTATTTATTAATAATATTTTAAACTTCAAGACCTGGACTGTATATCATGTATAAATGAACCATATATCCAGGGGTAATTTAAATATGTTTGCTATTTTTTGTTTTTTAGTTATATTTTATGACCAATTCTTTAAATTTTTTGTATAATAGTATTAATAGTTTTATTAATCACTCTTTCATGTCAAAATTCCTTCCTTCCATTTTCTGCAGATTATCACATCATACGTCTTTTTTTTCTCACCCGTTTGTTGTGACAATAACCCTCCAAGTAAAAGTGAATAAATTTAGTAATTTTGATCTACCCCCTCCCACCCCACCACCCACAGGAATCCACCCTGAAGTCGGTGCTGAGTGCCCTGTGGAACTTGTCAGCCCACTGCACTGAGAACAAGGCGGACATCTGCGCCGTTGACGGCGCCCTCGCCTTCCTGGTTGGCGCACTGACGCACCGCAGCCTTGCCAACACGCTCGCCATCATCGAGAGCGGCGGTGGGATCCTCCGCAACGTGTCTAGCCTCATCGCCACCAACGAAGCACACAGGTACCAAGACAGTTTTAAATTTAATTTAATTTTATCTATTTATGTTTATTTTATTTTATTTTTTCTAAAATAACGGAAAGGAAAATATTTCTGTGGAAGAACAATTCTATGATAGAAAGATAGAAAGATTTCAGAAGGAGAACGTAAAATATTTCAGAAGTTATAGGTAGATTATTTCTGCGAGAGTAAATGATTTCGGAAGTGAAAGGACAAGATTTGAGAAATTCAAACTAAAAGGTTTCATGTCCGTGAGAAGATTTTCTCTTTGAAAGAAAGGCGTAACTAACAAATTCCAGAAAGTGAAAGTTGCAAGTAGTACACTGTAAATAAAAGTTTAAAAAAAAATCTACTAAAAAATTCTTACAATTCAGTTTTAATGAAGCCACATGATTTTCTGTTTTTATTTCTTAATTTTGTTCGCTGAAAGTACCCAAATGGCTAACCCCACCCTTTCCTCCGTTTTGCAGGCAGATTCTGCGTGAGAACGGATGCCTACCGACGTTGCTGCAGCACCTCAAGTCCCACAGCCTGACCATCGTATCCAATGCCTGCGGCACACTGTGGAACCTGTCGGCTCGCAACGCACGTGACCAGGAGGCATTGTGGGACATGGGTGCCGTGGGCATGCTCCGCAACCTCATCCACTCCCGCCACAAGATGATCGCCATGGGCAGTGCTGCAGCGTTGCGCAACCTGATGGCCAACCGGCCCACTAAGTACAAGGATGCCAGCATCATGTCGCCGGGCTCCAGCCTGCCGTCGCTGCACGCCCGCAAACAGAAGGCACTCATCGAGGAGCTGGATGCGCAGCACCTGTCAGAGACCTTTGACAACATAGACAACCTCAGCCCAAAGGCGTCGCATCGCGGCGGTGGCGGCGGGAGCAAGACGCAGCGGCACAAACAGGGCGGCTATGGGGAGTACGATGGCCTCGGGAGGTCGGAGGGATATGGAGGTGGAGGAGGAGGAGGAGGAGGTGGCGGGGTACCGGCGCGCTCGCCTTATGCCAACACCCCTGTCCTGTCCAGCCCATCGTCCAGAGGAGGAGGAGGAGGGGAGCGCCGTGGCCCCCTGCGCCCTCCGCAGGATGCTGAAGGGAAGAGGGCGGTGGAGGTGGAAGGCAAACGGACAGCTGGAATTCAGATCCCCAGCAGCAGTGACGACGTACACTCCTCCTACTCTTACAAATCGCCGTACACCACCACCGCACCCAAGTTGGAGTACCGGGCTTCCAGTGACAGCCTCAATAGCGTCAACAGCGCCGACGGCTATGGGAAGCGCGGGCAGACAAAGCCGTCGGCAGCCGACCCGTACTACTCAGAGGACGACCCCGACGCCGCCAAGTGCTGCGTGTACAGGAAGTACCCGGCCGACCTGGCGCACAAGATCCGCAGTGCCAACCACATGGAGGATGATGACGAGGCCGACCTGGACACGCCCATCAACTACAGCCTCAAGTATTCTGACGAGCAGCTGAATTCTGGGAGGCAGAGCCCCAGCCGGGCTGGGGAGGAAGAGGATGAGGTGGTGGTGGTGGAGGAGGAGCCGGCAGCGGCGAGGAGATCGGACCGCCGCTCGGCTCGCTCCCGGAGCCCCGGCTACCCACTGTTCTCGGATGGCGCCGGCAGGAGCAACGAGGGTGAAGACTCAGCAGCAGTGGCACCAGTGACTTCATCGTATCGCCGCCAGCCCCCACCCCCACCGCCACGTTTCGGCGTCCCTGGCGACTATGGCGACGACAAGCCAACCAACTATGGTGAGCGGTATTCGGAGGGTGAGCGTCCCGACGACCAGCCCATAGACTACAGCCTCAAGTACGCCGCCACTGCCCACAAGTCCCTCTTCACCAAAGCGCCGTCCGGCCAGACATCTGCATCAAAAGAGCAGCAGCGGCTCAGCCAGGACGTCTCCACCTCCTCGCTGGTGGCCAATAAGAGGTCCCAGCTCCGCCCATCGCTCGCCCCAGCTCGGGCAGTGACGAAAAGCAGCGCCTGCAAAGTTGCCGGCATCAACCAAGAGACGCTGCAGACATACTGTGTGGAGGACACACCTATCTGCTTCTCCCGCGGCAGCTCGCTGTCCTCCCTGTCCTCGGAGGACGAGGATGATGGCGTTGGGCGCAAGAGGAATGCTGCCAGCGGCAGCAACGACTACCCAACCCTTCCCATCTCTGAGAAGGAAGGAGGAGATAGGAGGAGCCAGAGGGCAGAGAAGGAATCAGAGAGCCCGGCGGTGGCGGCGGGGGGCATCTTCTGGCCAGTATGGCAGGGCCAAGCGCGGCGGCCACCACACCCACCACCACCATAAACCGGCAGGGGAGTTTGCCTCGTCGTCTTCAGGCACCCGGTCGCCATCCAAGAGCGGTGCGCGGACGCCCAAGAGCCCGCCAGAGCAGCACTACGTCCAGGAGACGCCGCTGATGTTCAGTCGCTGCACGTCGGTGAGCTCGCTTGACAGCTTCGAAAGCCCATCCATCGCCAGCTCGGTGCAGAGTGAGCCGTGCAGCGGCATGCCAAGCGGCGTCATCAGCCCCAGCGACCTGCCAGACAGCCCCGGGCAGACCATGCCGCCAAGCCGCGCCAAAACACCACCGTTGCCAGCCATAACCACCGCTCCTGCTCCCCCGGCGCCGCCAGTGACAGCACCGCTACAGCCGACCTTGGCCCAGGTGAAACGCCATGAGGAGCTGCCGCCAAGGAAACAAGCCGCCGTCACAATGCCACCCAATCATCGCCGCCACCATCATCACCACCACCACGATGAAGATGACGAGGACAACGGTGCTGATGGCCTGCTGCACTTTGCCACTGAAAGCACGCCACACGGCTTCTCCCGTGCCTCCAGTCTGAGTGCGCTCAGTCTGGACGAGCCCTATATCCCCAGGGAGCCGGAATCGAAGGGTGCTGCCACCGACACTGGCAACAGTGAGGACGGCGCAGCCACCACTGGTCAAACGAGCCAAACCTCGCCCAGCCCAGTGACAAAGCTGATGCCCTCTACTCCGCCCCATCCACCGCCTCCCCGGAGAGGTGACATCCTCGATGACTCGGACGACGACGACGACATTGAGATCCTGGAGGCGTGCATCAACTCGGCCATGCCTAAGTCGTCCAGGAAGCCCAAGAAGCAGCCGCCAGTGCTTGCCTCAGCCACACCCCCCTCTGCATCAGCAGCACGCAAACCCAGCCAACTCCCTGTCTACAAGCTCCTCCCCTCTCAGAGCCGCCAACATCAGCATCAGCGGAAAACCATCAGCTCGCCACCACACGCCGAGGAAGTCCCGCGTGTTTACTGTGTAGAGGGCACACCGCTCAACTTCTCGACTGCCACCTCCCTAAGCGACCTCACCATCGACTCGCCTCCCAATGAGCTTGCCCCGCCTCCTCCCTTCTCCTCCTCCCAGCAGCGGCGGCGGGAGGGCCTGCCGGAAGGCGAGAGCACTGAGGAGCCTGACGTGACGCTGTCGCCACCACCCACCACCAATGCCACCACTGCTACCACTGTCCTGACTACACCGACGACGACTCTCGACGAGGACGCTGGCAACGAAGGCGATGACATCCTGGCTGAATGCATCAGTGCCGCCATGCCAAAAGGGAGGCCGCGCAAGCCCTTTAGAACTCCACGTGCCACTGTTGAGCCGCCTCCACCACCCCAGCGCCTCCACCACCTTCACCCGTCCCTGGCGCCCTCCCCTGTGAGCTTGGTGCAGCGGGAGGTAGAGAAGAAGAAGAAGCCGACGTCACCTGTCAAGCCCATGCCGCAGCGGCCGTACGCAGCACCCGCCTCCACCGCCCTGAAGGACGCCAAGGACGCCAAGCCCGGCTTTGCCTTCGACTCACCCCGCCACTACACGCCCATTGAGGGCACACCCTACTGCTTCTCCCGCAACGACTCCCTCAGCTCGCTGGACTTCGATGACGATGAGGAGGTGGACCTGACAACGCCGAAGGAGAAAGCAGATCCCAGGCGAAGGGACGGCGAGCAAGGAGGACGGCGGCCCGCTAAACCTTCACCGCCACCACCGCAACTTGAAGCCATTACAGTCTGCCCTCGGACAAAGGCACCTGACGCGGTCGCTGCCTCGACTGCGGCTCTGCCGGACGAGAAGCAGAAGTTCGCCATTGAGGATACGCCCGTCTGCTTCTCCCGCAACTCGTCGCTAAGCTCGCTCAGCGACATCGACCAGGAGAACAACAACAAGGAGTTTGCACCACCAGAGAACAGTGACACACCAGCTCCTCCTGTGACACCACCCGCCATTGCTCCTCCTCCTTCCCAGGTGGAGTCCGGTGCCGGGCCGCCGCGTGCAGCCTCGGGCTACGCCCCCAAAGCCTTCCACGTGGAGGACACCCCTGTCTGCTTCTCCCGCAACTCGTCACTCAGCTCGCTGAGCATTGACTCCGAGGATGACCTGCTGCAGGAGTGCATCAGCTCAGCGATGCCCAAGAAGAAGAAGCAGGCACCGCAGGGGAAAGGTTGTGACCCGCCAACACCACAGTCTCTTCCTCTTCCTGAGAATCTAGAGGACGGGATCATGGCAGAGGAGCCCGACCTCATCCTGGAGCTTGCCGATACCGATGGCCGCAGCCCCGCCTCGCCGGACTCTGAGTCGTTCGACTGGAAGGCCATCCAGGAGGGCGCCAACTCCATCGTCAGCAGCCTCAACCAGGCTGCCGCTGCCTGCCTCTCCCGCCAGCCGTCATCTGACTCTGACTCAGTGCTCTCCCTCAAGTCAGGACTCTCAGTCGGTTCACCGTTCCACCTCACATCCTCGAACGCTGCCGCTGAGGAGAGCGAGCTGCCGCCACCGCCCACAGGAGGCCCGCGGATCCTGAAGCCAGGCGAGCGGAGCACGCTTGAGGTCAAGAAGAAGAAGAAGGAGGAGGAGGAGGAGGAGGAAAGCAGGGCGCTGAAAGGTGGGAAGAAGGTCTACAGGAGTTTGATCACTGGGAAGCCGCGGCCAAGCGGCGACACCGTCGCGCCATTGCCACGGGGGCGGAGCAAACCGTCACACCAGAGTGTCGTGTCTACCAGCAGCGGTGGCTCCTCCCCCAGAGTGGTGAAACCTCCAGGGAGGAAGTCAGACGGAAGCCCTGCCCGCGAAGGAGGAGGAGGAGCAGCAGCAGCAGCAGGAGGAGGGGGCTCCAGCAAGGCTTCATCCCGCTCTGGGTCCCGGGATTCAACGCCATCCCGGCCTGTGACAAACCAGAACCTGACTCGCCCCCCGGGGCAGTCATCCGGGAGCACCACGGTGTCAGGCAAACTGTCCCAGCTGCCCTGCACTGCCTCACCCGGTGCTGCCAAGTCATCAGCCTCCACCACCAGGATGTCCTACCCATCCCAGGGCCGCCAGGCGGGCCAGGCAACCCCGACAAAGCAGAGCGGGCTTCCCAGAAGCACCAGCAGCGCCATCCCGAGGAGCGAGTCAGCTTCCAGGAAGTCGGAGCCGCCAAGGACCAGTAGGTTGAGCGGCGGTGGTGGCAGCTCAGACTCGGAGCGCTCGGAGAAGCCGGGCCTCGTCCGCCAGTCCACCTTCATTAAGGAGGCACCGAGTCCGACGTTAAAGAGGAAGCTGGAGGAGTCTGCGTCGCTAGAGTCACTGTCGCCGTCGTCGCCGAGCCGGACGCCGGTCTCCAGCCCGTCGCTGCCGGACATGTCATTGTCACTGCCCTTCCGGCCAGCTGCCCTTCCACCTGCGCTGCCACCTGTGTCGTCTCAGCAGCGGCGCCACGAGGTCAACCGCTCGCACTCGGAGAGCCCGTCCCGGCCACCGGAGTCGTCACGCTTCAGCCGCACGGGGACGTGGAAGCGGGAAAGCGGGAGCAAACACTCGTCATCACTGCCACGTGTTGGCACCTGGAAGCGTACCGGCAGTTCATCGTCCATCCTGTCGGCCTCGTCTGAATCAAGCGAAAAGGGGCGGAGCGAGGACGAGCTGCGCAGGCCGGCAAGCCCTGACCGGAAGGCGGCTTTGAAAGGAACATGGAGGAAGACAAGGGACGGCGGAGACGATGCGGTGACTTCCAACTCCGCCAAATCAGAGGATGTCTGGGTGCGGATTGAGGATTGCCCTGTCAACAACCCACGCTCTGCAGCTCGCTCCCCAACGGTCAATGCCCCGCCAGTCATTGATGGAGTCCTGGCAAAGATGCCGCCACAGCACTCTTCTTCTTCTGAGCCCCGCCCCCGGTTGCCACTCGGCTCTGAGACTAACTTGAACCTCCTTCGGAGCAGCGAGAGCCTCGACGACAAACTTCCGGAGTCGGCAGCAGCCAAACTCACCCGAAGCAGCCCTTGCGTCGCCCAGGAGCACCCAGCTGTGGAGCAGCAGCCACCGCAACGACAGCAGCAGCAGCAGCAACGCAGCCCATTCAGTGCCACCAACGGCGGCAAGCACAGTGGCGGCGGGGGCGGGGCCGTGGCGGCGAGGGTAAGCCCTTTCAACTACACACCGAGCCCCCGCAAGAGTGCCACCGACACACCAACAGCCGCTGCCACGACAACCAACGCCACCGCTGCCAACAACGCTGCCACCAATGCCGCGGCGAGCACAACCCCGCCACGACCCTCCCTTATCCCAACGCCTGTTGCCAACACGCCGGGCGCCAAGAAGCGAGAGCCCAAGGGCGACAGCTCTGGAGAGCGCGGCTCATACATCGTCACGTCAGTGTGAGATGCCCTGCCCCCCTATTCCCACCCACCCACCCCCTCCCCCCCCTGGCAAAACACCAACCCTGAATGAAATAAAAACACAGCACTACGAAACCATGTACAAATTTGTAACCCTACCACCCCCCCTCTTTCCCCAACCTTTATCATCGAAGACGTGAATGGGACATTTTTTTAAAAAGAAGAAAGAAGCATTTGTAAATAGCGTCGTGGGATTGGACGACAAGGAATGGCAGGAAAGGAAAGAAGGAAAAGAAGTCGCGAGAGAAATAGCTCAGTCAGAATTTGCGAATTGTACAGTACCGAGTGTGTGTAATTTAAACTGCAGGCCCCACGCCCACTCTCTGCCCTGCCCTTCCCCACCCTGTCTGTCAAGCTTTCCGAACATAAACAAGAAAAGACGGACTTTGAAATCAATCCCAAAGTTTTTTCTTCCTATTTATACCACTAGCGTAACAAAAACCAATGTTACAGTGCTTAGCTCCGCCGCCCGCCCACCCCGCCCGACCCCCTCACGTTTCCTTGCATGGATCCCCCCGCACTCTTTAACGATGAACGTTACCATGGTGAAAAACGACAATAACGATGGAAGATGATGTTTTGGTAGCTGTAGCGTAAAATTTGTACATTCATTTTCTTGTTTAAAATTTTTCATATTTTATTTTGTGCGCTTTTGTTTCATGAAAGGTTCTAACGCAATTTTGTGGGAGTTTCGTTCCGAAAATAAGTAAAATCTGCTGTTTTTGTGGAAATTAAAAGTCAGTTATTTCCTGTATTTTTCTGTGGATAATTTCAGAAAATTTTGAAGATTCAAATTTAAACACAACTGCCCTTAAATACGGAAAGCCGAACTCTTAAATCTGTCAATTTAAGGTTTCCTCACTTAGGGGCAAAGGCATGCGTGTCGTAGAAGTTTTCGAAATGGAGAGGCTAGGTGTAAAATTCTGCGTACTTTTAATCCACAAATCACCACATTATTGCAACAAAATCGCCACTTTTTTAATTTGTTAAAATTTGTTTTTCAGCTGTTCACCCCTGTATATTTTGGTGGAAGAACATAGCATGAATATTAAGCAAATTACTTTGAAAAAGTGACATTTTTTGTATCCTGAATCGACTAGTAGATCCCGCCGAATTAGCACTCTGCAACGTGCTTTCGTTTGCTGGTGAGCAACGCAGCTTTAAACTTACAAATTCTTTTAATGGAGTCCTGTATAACGTCCCCTCCATACGAAAGAACATGATTTTCACGGCAAAACTTATTGTTACATATTTTTGTTGTGATTTGCCATCTGGAAGCTTTTTAAGATTGAAATTTGGAAAAATTCAGGGTTGAAATATTGGAAATATTGACGAACATCACAAAATAGATTATTTTCCAAGACAAGGTTTTCAGAACGATTCTCCTCTGTTTTTGCATTTGTACAAGGGTGGGAAATTGACCACTAGCCCCATTTAAAGCTAAAAATAAATAAATAGTCATTCAGAGCCTGAAAAATTCACTTTGGACCATATCAATTTGTGAAAAATTCTAAATTTGTAAAATTTCCATTTCAAAAGTGGCTGGTGGTTGAAAATTTGCCTTTACCTCTTTTTTTTCCCTGTTTCGAAAACAACACTGTAAAGCGTAAATTATTATTGTAAAACTGTTTAAAAACTGTAATTTTGACACATAACTTAACGAGAAAAATTAACAATGCTAATGAATTTTTACCAAAAATGTACTAATACGTTTTATTATTATTGCTGTAATTTTTTTTCCTTGAATGTTGACGGTGGAGGAAAAAATTAAAATTAAAAAATCTTGACGAAATGTAAATGCGGTAATAAACAATAAACGTTAACATTTTCTGTGCAAAATTGTTTTTTGTGTTTTTTTCATATTAGCTTAGTTCAGATTTGTGGTTTTGAACAAATTGATATTTTTTGAATTCTTTTCAATTTAGAATATTTATGATTAAGTTGACTTTTACCAAAGGAAATGTCAGTTTCAATTTATATTTGAGTTCATGAAGTTGACAGGTATTTAGGAGCAAGGAAGAGTAGAAAGGAGGAAAGAATATGAAAAGGAAGGAAATGTGCCCTTCGACAAAAATAAATGTTTAACCCAAAGCTGTTAAAGCTGAGTGTGAGTGGCTTTTATTTTGAAAGCTATTACCAGACGTCCTATTTACTTTGAAAGATCATACAGGACGTTCTATTTTCTGACTGGCTTTTATTTTGACTGGTTAGGCGTTTACTTTGAAAGCCATAGGAAGTCATGTTTTTTATTCTGGTTGGTGGGCTTTTAATTTGAAGCATGTGACCAGAAATCTTATTGTATGTTCTGGCTGGATTTTATTTTGAAAACATTCTGCCGACAACACGTTTACTATAGTATAGTATACAAACTATCATAATGAATAAAAATGAGCAATACAAAAAATCTACTTGCAAAAAGTTTGCTGCTGCTAGAGAAAAAAAACCTGCTGATGGTGTAAAGTAAAGAGGCTTATCATTGCTCCTTAGCATCGCTCGTCACTAAGGCACACGGGATATTTCTCATTGATCCAGTACAATCTATTGCATCAATCACTCTCCTGAATCCTAATGAATTTCAGTGCATTTATGCAACAGTAAATTTCATTAATGTAATTAATGTAAGCTACCTGATATTTGATAGAAGCCTCTTTTATATCTAGAGTGGCAAATTGCCTGGAAACACTACAAACATTAGGTAGATAGGTACTTTGTTAATCCCTGAGGGGAAATTTAGTAACATAGAACAACAACATAGAATAACACAACTAAGGTAAGTAATAATAGTTAAAGAATAAAAAATCTATAAACTATGCTCTACAAAAAATATACAAATGCTTAGTGTAAAAGGAAAAGAAATCGTGTGTGGGGGGGGTGATGGTTAGTCCAGGGATGAGTTGTATAGTCTGATGGCGGTGGGCAAGAAGGACCTCCGATGTCGCACCGTGGTATCGAGGCAGGATGAGTCTATGGCAGGATGATATAGAGCCCTTCTTACTATCTCTTAAATCAATTGTATCGCTCTGTACACTTATTTTTTCATTCGAATGCAATGTTTTGGTTCATACAGTATCTGGTTTTGTTAATGGACTTTTCTCAACAAATTTGTTTTAAAAGTCCACGGTATCCTCTAGGAGTGATTGATGCCATTTTTTCCAGTG
This sequence comes from Hoplostethus atlanticus, assembly GCA_034670405.1. NCBI lineage: Eukaryota > Metazoa > Chordata > Actinopteri > Trachichthyiformes > Trachichthyidae > Hoplostethus > Hoplostethus atlanticus. The sequence continues at coordinate 38,328 of JAXDDX010000450.1, read as the reverse complement.
ACCTGATTGGTGATTACATGCAACATGGACAGCTCCAGAGCAGCGGATTTAATATAAAATAAAATTAATTATTGATGATGAAATTATATCATTTGCAACAGTAAAACGATTCAGCAGAGTATAAAATAGAGTATAAACACACCTATAGAATATAAAAATAAGAACTAAGAAACCCAACAGGTCATTCTGGCTTGCTGGATTTTGTTTTGAAGGAAGTTGGAAACACTACAAACCTATCTTGAATACCTATCTAATCTCACTGGCTTTTATTGTGAATATTTTGAAGTCGCCCTTAGAAGTACTAATCTATCCTCGCCCGCTTTTATTTTGAAGCCAGCACCCTCAATTCCCTTTGTCATTCGGTTTAACTGGGTTTACCTTGACTGCCTCGCTTTACTTTGAAGCTCCTGACCGGAAGTCGTGTTATATTATTGTGTTTAGTTTGCCTTGAACTCACCGTCTCTCTCTTTCTCTCCCTCTCTTTCAGTTCGCGATGGACGCTCAAAAGGTAAGTGTGAAAAAAAGACGACAAGAAATGTATCTGTCTCATGGTCTAGCTACATAGAGAGGATGATACGCTACCTAGTTTGGCTGTTAAACGCTAACGCCTCTCTCTCCCTTTCTCGCCTATCCATTTTCTATGTCTCGTCCTCTATCGCCGTGTGACGTTAATTGGCCGATTCTCTCTCTCTGGTAGAGTCAGTTTCACTTTGAATGGATTTTAAAGGGATTAAGCTAGTCTCCGTGTTGAGCTCTCTCTCCCTCCCGCCTCTCTTCCTGGTAGAGTCACTATCACTTTAAACGGGCTACGACAAACCAAATTTGACTTTTGCTTTTCTTTTATTTCTCTGTCCTTTTGACTTTCTCTTTCTTTCTCTCACGTTTACTAATTTTCTGGTATTTGTCTGTCTCTCTGTGACCTCTTATTCTTCAAGTAACTATCTCGCCCTCATTTATCACTCTTTCCATCCATCTGTCATCCTTTCTTTCTCTCTTTTTATTATTTCATTAAAATATGTAAAAATCACCTATAAAATGTTAAAAAAAGAATTGAAAGTAAATTATTTGACTTCATGATAAAAACTTAATATGCTTACAAAAGATAAGAGATAAACAAGATAAATGGAAATTTTGAAGAGGCTAAATCACATTCAGATTTAATAAGATTAAGATTATTCAAATTAAAAATAGGAAATTGTAAGATTTGAAAACTCACTATGGGCTGAGATTAGTACCACCAGGAATAGAATTTGAATTATAATAATATATATTTATATATAATTTGTTTGAAATTGAATAAAATGGTTTGAATTTGATCCTCATTGCATTCAAGCACAGATTCAGTTTCTCTCTGCCCACAACACCAGCCTTTGCCGGTAGCTAACATTTGCGTTACATTACAGTCATTTAGCAGACTCTTTTATCCAAAGCAACTTACAAGTTACAGTGGACACTACGTGGGGATCGAACCCACGACCCTGAGACTGAGAGTCTCATGCTGTACCGACTGAGCTGTCTGTTAGCATCTGCGCTAACAATAGTTCCAAAACATTACAGCTAGTCAAGCTAGTGTTACATTTCCTCTCTGTAGTAACGTAATAGTAGCCAGTAACGTTAGCTAATTGGCAGACGGGGTGTGTGGTTGAGGCGCTGGCTGGATACAGATGAGGACCAGGCTGGTAGGCTGGTTCTCCTGCATCCACACCAGCTGTGGACAGCTGAGGCCAAGTGGACAGCTGAGGCCAAGTGGACAGCTGAGGCCAAGTGAACAGCTGAGGCCAAGTGGACAGCTGAGGCCAAGTGGACAACTGAGGCCAAGTGGACAGCTGAGGCCAAGTGAACAGCTGAGGCCAAGTGGACAGCTGAGGCCAAGTGGACAGCTGAGGCCAAGTGGACAACTGAGGCCAAGTGGACAGCTGAGGCCAAGTGAACAGCTGAGGCCAAGTGGACAACTGAGGACAAGTGGACAACTGAGGACAAGTGGACAGCTGCAGCCTGGGACTGATGTCTGATGTTCTCCAGCGACTGGAACCACTACAGTCAAGTGAACCGCACTTTAACTTCTGTTGGGCGTCTACTGGTGTGGCTGCAGTTGTCCAGTTAGCCTTAGTTGGCCGGTGTGGGATGCCTGCCAGGCTGATTCTCTCCATCCAGCCAACACCTCAACCACAGCCCCGCCACACTAACATAACTGAACCTAACGTGTCAAACAATGGGGGGGGGCATTTAATGTCCATTGACAAGCGTGACATCTGGCAATAATTCAAAATAAAGTTTAGTACATAAAGTTAGCTGACAAGTTAATTCATTCTTCAAGCATGAGTGTGTGTGCTTCCAGCAGACTAGCACTAGCATTAGCTGGAAAAGAGTTTGATTGAATCTGTGCTTGGTCACCGGATGTGTGTCAGAGAGATGAACTTGAATTGTAAGAACTGAATTTGAAAACATATTGACAGTTGAATGCAATGGGGATCAATTTAAATTTCAAACCAATATATTCAATTTCAAATTGTGTAATACAAATTCAAATTATGCAATTCAATTTTTGAATTCAGTAATTCAATTTGAGTATGACCAATTAAAATAAATGTAATTCACATTAGATTTCTGGTGGCACTAATCTCAGCCCAAAACTAGCAAATAAAACTATAAAAGGTTAAATTTCCTGAAGAAAATGTGTGTGCTTGCTTCAGCTTGAAAATGTACTAATAGTAGTATTAAAGTTGTAGTAGTTTTAAAAGCTGTTGGAGTATTACATTAGTCATTTAGCAGACGCTTTTGTCCAAAGCGACTTACAAAGGTAATAGCTAACACTATCTGGGGCTCGAACCCACAACCATGAGAGTCTCATGCTCTACCGACTGAGCTAACCAGGCCCACAAAGAAAGTATGAAGTGGTGGTATAGGCTGGGTGATAAAACGATCTCCGTAATTTTCATGAAAATCCCACGATAACGATGATAAACTGATAAGAGTAATTTTTGATAAGTGGTACTGGTCCACATTTACAGCACAGCTACAGCAATAGGGTTGTTGAGCCAAAACGAGGAATTAGCTACCCCATATGATATGATAGCAAGGAGATAACAAGTTCAGTTTCATTGTGAAAGACATGATGCCAGTTAGGACGGTGGAAAAAACAGGCTTCAAAAGGCTGAAAGTGGTTGACTCCAGGTATGAAAAGCAGCACTCCCTCAGCTTGATGCAGAATGCAGGGGGAAGCTGAAAGAGCAGCTCAGAGATGTAACCCACTTTACCGCTGACACCACTGATATGGTCTAGCAGGCAGAGCTTTACATGAGCCTCACTATCCACTATATCGACAAGGAGTGGAACCTCTTAAACAAATGCCTGCAAACAGCATATTTTCCCAAAGACCACACTGGTGAGACAATCGCAAGAGGGATTGTGGACTCACTCGCATGTTGAGGACGTGAGGACTGGATGGTGTTACCACAGACAGTGGTGCGAACGTAGTCAAGGCCGTCTCCCTGTCAGTGCTTTCTCTGTGTGCTGCAAGAAGAAGAGAGACTTGGCAGAGCTTTCCCTACCTCAGCACAAGTTGGTCACAGAGTCACCCACCAGGTGGGTTCTCGTCTTAAGATGGCAGAACGAGTGCTTGAGTAAGAGAAGGCTATTGCACAGGTCCTGTCAGCTGACAAAAAAGCAGGTCCTGGAATCACTCCACAAGGCACTGATGCCCCTTCTAGAGTTCACCGATGCCGTCTCTGAGGAAGATTAAGTGTTTCTTACCTCAAGCCAGTCCTGCACCTGTTCAATGACCAGGTTTTGAAGTGTGATGCTGATGACACAGAGCTAATCAAAACCATCAAGACAACTGTCCTGGAATACTTGAATGAGAAATATGATGACCACCACTGATGATTTCCTGGACATGGCATCAATGGTAGATCATCGGTTCAAGACCCAGTACATCAAAAAAAGAGAAAATGAATGCCATACAAGCCAGAGCCATTACTGAGATGTTGAAAGAGGGCAGCACATCACAAGCTGGTCAGTCAGAGCCACTGAAGAAGGGACAGAGGGAGGAGATGCTACAGCTGCTCCACTAAAAAAGCTGAAGAAGACATTGGGTAGCTTTTCAAAAAGTCCTACTCCATCACCCCATCAGGCCTGACAGAAGAGCAGGCTGCCGAGGCTGAACTGAATAACTACCTACTAGCTCCAGATGCAGACAGCGAGGCCAATCCTCTGGCTTGATGGAAGAGCCATAAAGCAACCTTTCCCAGAGTTAGCCACTTGGCAAAACGCTACCTGTGCATACCTGCCACCAGTTCTCCACAGGTGGAAACATGGTAACCTGCCATAGGGCGGTGTTAGCCCGAAGCAGTGGACAGACTTGTCTTTCTACCCCATATCCTGTAATGCAACAGACAAAAAATGTGCAATCAAAAGTAGCAAGTAACAATTTTGTGTTTATTTTATTTTATTAATTCAGACTTGTTTCTCTTCTACCTGTACAAATGTTGTTGAGAAACTTGAAACCAACACTTGTATTATGATAGGACTCGCATAGCAGTTTTTGTTATTCTTTTATTTTACTTTGTGTGTTTTGCTCTACCTCTACTTGAAAACAAGTTTAGTAATGTGAGTTCAACTTCAAAGTAATTTGAAGGAAATTGTAAAGCTGAAGTTTTTCTATATATAGTTTTATAATGTCCATTGTGGTACTTTTATTTCCTATTTTTTCTTTTTGCACTTTGTGTTCATTTTGTACCTCTACAAATGTTTGACACATGCTAGACTGTGATAGGAATCAGAGCAGGAGTTTTTCTATTTATAAGTTACATTTTTCAAATTTATATATTGTGGTGTAGCGAGTCCATTTTTACATGTTTATTTTTTTATGTTTATTTAACAGCATTGTTGCTATTGCCTTGTTGAGGCATAAATGTTAAACCATGTTAAAGTCATTGATTCTAAAAATTAATGATTGTTTTGAACCATAACAAACGTGATTTCTTTAGGATTCAATCCTAAACTGAATCTACCCCTTCAACTTCACATTAAGTGTTATTAAATGTATATTGTGATAATTAGTTATCGATCAAAATGAAAAACATATAGTGATAATATTTTTGCCCATATCGCCCCGCCCGTAGTAGTAGTAGTAGTAGTAGTAGTAGTAGTAGTAGTAGTAGTATTTCACGCCATTAAACAGCAACAAAGCAAAATGTGATTGGTGTCAAGTCTGTACTATATTGTGGTAATACCACAAACCTTGTAAAACGCATGAAAGACACATAGAAGAGAAGAAGAGTTACAGCAGAGGGGAGGAGGGGCAGAGCTCTTCAGAGTAGAAAGCTACAGAAGAGATTTATTTCTACTGTTGAGGGTATTTTATTAGGCCAGAATTTCAGTAGATGTGAAGAATTATTTTTCTGATTAAAGAGAAAAAGAGAGGAGTCTGATGTGTCTTTTACTGATACTAATGTAAAGGTTTGTAGATTAAAACATTTTGATGACTATTTACTTTCATTGTAGAATTCACAAAGATTTGCCATCTTTATATACACAAGAAGAAGTATCGGTATCGGAATACTAGCCCTGGTATTACTTACTCGGATCGAAAAGTAAACCCATCACCCATCCCTAATTATTAGTATTAAAAGTACTACCAGTTTTAATAGAAATAAAATCAGAAGTAATATCATTCTACCATGTGTGTATGGGGAGCATGATTTTCAAACAAATTTCAATAATTCACAAAATTATTGTATGGAAACTTTCAGATCAAACTGTAGACGTCTTTCATGTCCAGCTTTGTGTTTTCCTTTCATTCATCAGTAAACCACAACCTGAGTCTCTGGTCTCTGGACATTGTGAACAACACTCAGGGTCACGGTTTCAGATATCTCCACCCACCCAAATCACCACCACCAATCAAGGGGTGGGGGCCGAAAAGTTGCTTAAACCTTAAATTGTGCTAAAAATTGCTGCAAAGGGGTCTGCTTTAAATTAGACCCCTTTGAAAAATAGTAGCACGTGATTCCTGAATATGCTGAACATTTGAAATTGAATTAAATTTGAATAGCGTTGATAGCTTGAGCAGTTCAGCTGCATTTATGTTTAAAAAGTGTACAGAGGAATAAGAATATGAGGGATAACAATAGTGTATTTAGCACATTAACTATAACTAGAAAAGGTTAATTGTGAGGAAAATGTGTGTGCTTGCTTTAGCTTGGAAATGTTTTTTAAAAAAGTTGAATTAATTAGAAAGATAATGTGTTGAGAAGTAGTAGTAGCAGGAGTAGCAGAAGTAGTAAAGGCAAAGGTAATAGCAGGATTAGTAGTAGCAGAAGTAGAAAAGGCAGAAGTAATTGCAGCAGTGGAATTATTAGTAGTAGTAGCAGTAGTAGTAGTAATAGCATAAGTAGTAGCAGAAATAGTAAAAGCAGAAGTATTAGTATTTACTAGGGTGATACTAGACGGTTTCTATGTTGTGCTAGGTGGTTGCTAGGGTGTTTCTAGGTGATACTAGTAGTACTACTACTGGTATTAAAAGCTGTAGCAATAGTTATTGTAGTATTAAAAGCTGTAATATTCAGAGTAGTAGTAGCATCAAAAGCTGTAGTAGTATTAAAAGTTGTAGTAGTAGAAGTAGTACTAGTAGTAAAAGCAGTGTTGGGCAGTAGTGTCGCTACAAGTAGCGGCATTACTAGTTCAACTACATTTCTCAGTAGCGTCGCTGTTTTCTGAATCAAATAACGTTTCAGTAGCGAAGCTCTTTTATTGATCAAGTAGTGCGGTAGCGTCCACACAAGCTACATTTCCCCAGGCAGCTCAAGCTGAAGCGCAGCGGAGCTTTCTGCTGGTCTGAAATAAAACTGCTAAGGATCAGTAAGTGACGCCACCGCCATACACGGACCTGTATGTGTAGCCGACAGAAGCACTTCCATATGACGGTGACATCACTTACCAATCCTTGGGCTGATGCCTGCGACTTGTCTGCTGCAGGCGAATACAGACCCGCGAGCTTGAGTTTACTTGATGGAAAGATGGCAGAGGGTGAGGACGGAGAGGAATTGATCCCGAGGGAGTCGCCATGGCCGTACCTCGAGCTAAGACATGAGTTTAAGTGAAACAACAGAGAAAAATAATGCGTTCAGGTGCTCACTGTGCAACCCCAAGGAGAAGCTGCTCTCAACTTCCAAGACCTCAAACACTTACAACATTTAATAAACAATTAAAATGAACATTTTTTGCCTGCCTGTCTGTTTGACTGATCAGCATTGACTTGGAATGAAGTTGGTTCAATGTAAAAAAAATAAATAGCTTTGACGTAGCTTAGCTTGCTACATTTCTCTGGGGGGTAGCTTCAGTGTAGTAAAGCTTCATTTAATGTAGAGTAACTGGTAGCTTAGCTCACTACACTTTTCAAGTAGCTTGCCCAACACTGAGTAAAAGTTGCAGTAGTATTAGTAGTTGTAATAGTAGTAGTATGTGTGTATTTAACTTCTGGAGGGATTCTGAACTACTTGACTCATCTAGAATAGTCTGAGTATATTTTTCTTGCTTACCAGGTTGCTGTTAGCTGTACTTTGATTGCTTAAGTATTAGTGCTTTAATCAGTAGTCTATTGTTAGCTGCTAGTTGGTCAGTTTCTCTTTGTGTCATAGCCCCTATTGAAGGTAGTTTCACCAAGCTAGGCCAATTGCCTTGTTAATTGTCTGGGAGGGGCCTGCACTCCTGGCAGACAATTAGCAATCAGTGGAAGCAGTCTTAAACCACTGCTGCTTTGAAAGCGCCAGCTTTCAAGCGTCAGGCAAAGGAAGGCTAGGCGAACAAAGGCAACAGGCGACTTTTCAAGCCCGACTTCTTCGAAGATTAGGTGCTTCTTCTCTTCATAAACCGTATCATTGTATTGTGATCTACCATGTGTTTGCTTTCTATTCCTGTCCTCTCCTCTTTCCGGTGGTCGCACAGACGCTGGGTCACACCCAGACGCCGCGACCCCACTAATCTCATCTATCCTACTCTCTCAACTCGCGTTGAGCAAGTGGTGGCAGGGGGGCTTTGGAACTGCCAGTCGGCTGTGCCGAAAGCTGAGTTCATCTCAGGCTACGCATCCCTGCTCTCCCTCAACTTTCTTGCTCTAACTGAGACTTGGATCACCCCAGAAAACACTGCCACGCCCGCTGCTCTGTCAGATGTGTACTCTTTCTCTCACACTCCCAGAGCTGCGATGTGAGGCGGTGGTACTGGCCTGCTAATTTCCAGCAAATGGAAATACTCTCTTTTTTCTCTGCCACAATTCTCTCCTTCCTCCTTTGAATTTCATGCTGTCACTGTTTCTCATCCAGTCAAGCTCACCATCGCGGTTGTTTATCGCCCACCAGGCCCTGCTGGTGAGTTCCTGGAGGAGCTTGACACACTAGTCTCCCACTTCCCTGACGATGGCTCTGGACTCATCCTTCTCGGTGACTTCAACATCCAGACTGAGAAGCTTGACCTTCTTCTTTCGTTCCTCGCCTCCTTCGACCTAGCCCTCTCCCCATCTCCTCCTACCCACAAGGCTGGCAACCAACTGGACCTAATCTTCACCAGACACTGTTCTACTGCCAACCTCTCTGTCACTCCTCTTCATCTCTCTGACCACTACTTCATGTCCTACACTCTCTCTCTCTCCTCTCCCCCCTCACATCCTCCCCCTACCCACATGGTTTCTTCTCGTCGCAATCTCCGCTCGCTCTCCCCCACTGATCTTTCCTCTTCTGTTCTCTCTGCTCTCCCTGCCCCTGAATCTTTTTCTCTTCTATCCCCTGATACTGCCACTGATCTTCTTCTCTCTACTCTGTCCTCTTCTCTGGACCATCTCTGTCCCCTCACCTCCAGGCCTGCACGCCAAACTCCACCTGCCCCTTGGTTGTCGGACTCAGTGCGTACTGAGAGACGGAGCCTGAGAGTGGCTGAGCGCAAATGGAGAAATGGCAACCTCCCGGAGGACCTTCTTACCTTCCAATCTCTCCTTTCCACTTTTTCCTCCTCTCTATCTGCTGCTAAAGCTGCTTTCTTCTGCACTAAAATTCAAACTTCTGCTTCCAACCCTAAAAAACTCTTTGAAACTTTCTCTTCCCTCCTCCAACCCCCACCCCCTCCTCCCACCTCCTCCCTCCGCCCTGACGACTTTGCCAACTTCTTTGACAAGAAGGTCAACGATATCCGATCCTCCTTCCCTCACCACCCGGCTGGTGCCCTGCGCACCAACCACACCTGTCTGCCTTCCACCCATCCCTCTCTACCACCCTCTCCACCTTTTCCCTCCCCACCTCCCTCCCTATCCCATTTTTCTCCCCTCTCCCCAGACGAGGTCCTTCACCTGGTTACATCTAGCCGCCCCACCACATGCTCCCTTGACCCGGTCCCGTCCACTCTGCTTCAGTCTACTGCACCTGAACTCCTTCCCTTCCTGACCCACCTCATCAACACGTCTCTGGTGTCTGGATGCTTTCCCTCTGCTTTCAAGACTGCCAGAGTCACCCCCCTTCTGAAGAAACCAACACTTGACCCCTCTGAGGTCAAGAACTACAGACCGGTTTCCCTTCTACCCTTCCTATCAAAAACTCTTGAACGTGCTGTCTTCAATCAACTGTCCTTGTACCTCCACCAGAACAACCTCTTGGACCCCCACCAGTCCGGGTTCAAGGTGGGTCACTCAACCGAGATTGCCCTCCTGGCAGTGACGGAGTCGCTCCATGCCGCTAGAGCGAACTCTCTCTCCTCTGTCCTGATACTCCTGGACCTGTCTGCAGCATTTGACACGGTGAACCACCAGATCCTCCTCTCCACCCTTGAGGGGATGGGTGTCTCAGGCTCTGCACTCTCCATGTTTGCATCCTACCTAACGGATCGCTCCTACCAGGTGACGCTGAGAGGGTCTGTGTCAGACCCACGCAGGCTCACTACTGGGGTTCCGCAAGGCTCGGTTCTAGGTCCTCTCCTCTTTTCCCTCTACACAACATCTCTTGGTTCTGTTATCCATTCACGCGACTTTTCCTACCACTGCTATGCAGATGACACCCAGCTGATCCTGTCATTTCCCCCCTCTGACACACAAGTGGAGTCAGCATTGCTGCATGTCTGGCAGACATCTCGGAGTGGATGTCGATGCACCACCTGAAGCTCAACCTGGACAAGACTGAGCTGGTGTTCCTCCCGGGGAAGGGCTGTCCGCACCGAGACCTGGCCATCACCATTGATAATGCTGTGGTGACGTCAACTCGGACTGCGAGGAATCTGGGTGTGACCCTGGACGACCAACTGTCGTTCTCGGCAAACATCGCATCAGTGACACGCTCCTGCAGATTCCTCCTCTACAACATCAGGAGGATTCGCCCCTTCCTCACTGACAAGGCAGCGCAGGTGCTCATCCAGGCTCTTGTCATCTCCCGCCTGGACTACTGAAACTCCCTCCTTGCTGGTGCCCCGGCGTCTGCCATCAGACCTCTGGAGCTTGTTCAGAAAGCTGCAGCTCATCTGGTGTTCAACCGCCCCAAGTTCTCCCATACAACTACCCTTCTCCGTTCTCTACACTGGCTCCCTGTAGCAGCTCGCATCCAGTTCAAGACCCTGGTGCTAGCCTATAGGGCAGTGAAAGGAACAGCTCCTTCTTACCTCCAGGCTATGGTCAAGCCTTACACCCCCGCCCGACCACTTTGCTCTGCTGCCTCGAGGCGACTGGTTGCCCCGTCGCTCAGAGGTCCCTGCGGCCGATCTACACGGTCACGACTCTTCTCTGTCCTGGCCCCGCAGTGGTGGAATGAACTCCCCACTGATGTCAGGACAGCAGTCGCTGCCCATCTTTCACCAGGCTGAAAACCCACCTCTTCAGGAAACACTCCCCTGACCCTTCCTCTTAGCCTTGCCTATTTGTCGTCAATTATGTGTCTGAGCTCTTGTTTATTGGCTCTTGCTTATTTGGTTCACTTATTTGTCTCATTTGTTTAAGATAAAGTAGGTTGCTAACTTATTGCACTCTTAACTTAACACTAGTTCTGCTCTTAGTTGCTTGTTTAGGAAGGAAATGCACTTACGATTTCTGGTGACAAGTAGTTTTCTTGCCTACCTATGTTGAATGCACTCATTGTAAGTCGCTTTGGATAAAAGCGTCTGCTAAATGACTGTAATGTAATGTAATGTAATGTAGTAGTAGCAGTAGTACTTGTAATAGTAGCAGTAGTAGTTGTAATAGTAGCAGTAGTAGTTTGTTACGTCCCCGGTCTAGGAGTCGGGAGCGCAACATAAAATAGAAACCAAGAATGTAAGTGCAAAAGTGAGCAGTTTATTTATACACAGTGAACATATACAATGAGTGAAGCTGGACGTCAGGGTGAACCAATGGCCAAAACAATAAACAAAACACTATTTCCTCAATAATAGTCTTACCTAAGCCCTAACCGAGTAAAAGAAACAAACAAAAGACATTTGCTAAACCTACTAATAGTAGCAGTAGTAGTTCTAATAGTGGGTAGTAGTTGCTGTAGCAGTTAGAAGCTGCAGCTTCAGCAGTAACAGCGGGACAGAGAGAGAGCTGCGTGTATCTCTGGCTCCTCGTCCTATTAGCAAGCACACCAATTAAGATTAAACAAACAAAGATTAAATCCAAAAAATATATATAATTAAAAATAAAAACAGACAGGATGAGACAAATAAAAATAGAAAAATAAAAATTAATGAGAGAGAGAGAGAGAGAGAGAGAGAGAGAGAGAGAGAGAGAGAGAGAGAGAGAGAGAGAGAGAGAGAGAGAGAGAGAGAGAGAGAGAGAGAGAGAGAGAGAGAGAGAGAGAGAGAGAGAGAGAGAGAGAGAGAAAAATGTTTCAAACACTAAATAATGTTTATATGTTTAGTAGTTCAGCTGTGAAATGTTTATTGTAAAACCAAAATAATTGTCTTATGACACACTGTGAACATTGTGTTCATTTAATACTGTCAAAAGTATTTTTAATGTACCAGTGACAAACATGTTTGGCTGTGACAAATTGTCGCTTCAACACTGTAAAAAAGAAATCGAGTTAGCACTGTAAAATGATACATTCGTTTAATAAGTTAAAAACATTAAATCTAGAACATTCAATGAAAAGTTCAAAAACTGAAATCAGTATGAATAAACAATAAAATGAATCTATCTATACTTTAAATTCACATCCCATTATTAAGGTAAAAGTTAGAAAATACAAATTAAAAAAAGATTTAAAAATGTTTTAACTGGAGAGCAAAAACGATCTCGAATTAGATCTCAAACATAAAATAAAATCTTACAAACAGATTTTCAGTCGTAACATTTCACACTAAAAAAGTCTAATTTAGCACTGTTAAACTCTAGTTTAATACTGTAAAAAAATAAGTATCTGTATATTATTACTGGAAAAACACAGGAAAAAGGAAATTATTTGAGGAAGGAATGAAAGATGGAAGGAGGCAAGGGAGGAAATAAGAAGCAAGGAAGGAAATAAATTGAAGAAGGAAAGAGGACAGAAGGAAGGACACAAGGAAAGAGAAGAGAGAGAGAGGAAGGAACTCTTTAGGAAAGGAGGGAAGGAAGGATTAAAAAAGTTTACCAAAAAAAACCCTCTGTTAAAATTTCACTTAAACATTTTGCACTGTAATAAAATCTCAACAGTCAAATTGTCAATTTTTGTATTTTTACACTATAAAATGTTCATGTTGCTCTCTAAAAAAAGTTCATGCTGTAAAAAAGTTAGTGTGTGCGTGTGTGTACGTATGTGCATAACAGGAAGCGCTGCGCAGGATTGTCACTACACTGGCCAATAAGAATGAAGAGCTCCAGAACTTCCTGGATACACTCGACCACACTGTCACTGGCCTGCAGGTAGGGATCTGATTGGCCAACGGGGATCGGCGATGGGAGGTGCCAGGAAAGATGGAGGGAAGTAAGGGTAGGATAGATGGTAAGGAGGGAGGAAGAAAATGAAGCAAGAAAGGAGGGAGGAAAGGATGGAAGGAAAGAAAGAAGGGATCTAGGAAACAAGGATGGAAGAAAGGAAGGATGCAAGGAAGGAAGGACGGAAAAATGAGAGGTAAAGGAGGATAGATCAAAGGAGGGAGGGAAGGAAACAAGGAAGGAAGAGAACGGAGGGAGGAAGGAAGAACAATTGGAAAGGAGGGTAGGTAAGAAAGAAAGGAAGGATGAAAATTAGGGAAGAAGGCAAGGAAGGGAAAAAAATGGAAAAACAAACACGATAGTACATGTTACTGAAGGCTGTCTAGGGTCGGAGGGGAGTAACACAACAACAGGCAGTAAAGGGAACAGAAGATTGTACAAAAGTACAACCAGAATAGAAATAGGAGCAACTGACCTTCGGGGGGGAACCAAGGCCAAAGTAATAAATAAATTCCCACCCTGCCAGAAAGGAAAATGACACTAACCCTAGAGTAAATCAAAATACAATTCTAGGTTTCCTAATCAGAAAAAAACAACTGTTCTCAGTAAACAGTCAACAAAACGGGCATACACCAGCTATAACTATACACAGAATACATTCAACAACTATATCACTTAGTGGCCATCAGGGCATGGACTGGATACAATAGTGCTATTAAGGTATTTCAAAACACATTTATTTGGGATTTTTGGTCTGAGTTCTATTAAAGCACTCTATTCTATCAAAGTGAAAACAAAATTGTTGAAATGTATCACTGTTATTATCAATGCTACCAGTTCTATTTTATTATGCAGCAGTTTATGCTGAAGGACATCGTCCCGACGACGGAGGCTTGAGTGTGTCATTGGTTACCAGTTTTATTTTATTCTGTTTTATTTTGTTATGCAGCAGAGTTTATGATATCATATCATGATGCGCTGTCTGAGTTATCTTCATATAGGAGGTTCGGCGGGGGCTTGAGCGGTTGGCTCTACTGAGTTCCCCACTAAATGTGTGGATTCGTTTTGGAGGGGTACTGTGTTCACCTTGTTTTTGTAGGTGTTAAGGGAGGGGGGAATACCAGACTTGCTCATTTACCGGACTTAATCTGCCAGACGTCTGTTTTAATTTTCACTTGCTGTTATGCTGTGGCCTCTATAGGTTCCAGATATACAACTTTTCTCGCCTAGCATGACTGACACCAATACTCCCAGAGGATTGGATGGTTGCTCGGTCAACTTTATGAGTTGGAATGTTAAATCACTTAATCATCCAGTGAAACGTAAAAAATGTATTTATACATTTAAAACAGCTTAATATAGATATTGCATTCCTCCAGGAGACCCATTTATGTACAACAGACCATTTTCGAGGGGGGTGGGTGGGACAGATATAGCACTCCAATTTCCACTCAAAGGCTGGAGGGGCAGCCATACTAATTGATAAAAATACACCATTTATGATGACAAGTGTAGCGGCTGACCCCGCAGGGCACTATGTTCTTGTGGTGGGCCAACTTTATGCGTTTCCGGTCATCTTGGCCAATATTTATGCACCAAATTGGGATAACCCTATGTTCTTCTCCAATCTTTTCTCTCGCTTACCAAACATGACATCGCACCACCTTATTCTTGGTGGTGACATGAATTGTACACTCTCCCCTGTCTTAGACCGTAGTTCGCCCAAAAAGACTTCCCTGTCTAAATCAGCACGTTCAATCCAGCTTTTTCTTAAATCATATGGCGTAGCTGATGTGTGGCAGTTTCGACTGCAAAGAATCCAGCGCTTTTTACAGTCATCAGTGGTTCTGGACAGAAGTGGGAAAGCCGCATTTATTTGCAAGTATATATTTTCCCACGCTTCGTTTTTGGTTTTTGAAGTTATCCCAACTCCAAATTTCCCTTTAATTATGTCCTTCTTTTCATGCACAAGTTGGGCGAGAAGTAAAAGCTGTTCTTGCGTCCAGTTTGGTTTTGGTTTGCACAATGTAGCGTCACACGTCTTCCTGTCAGCCATGTTATTCTAGTCTGATCAGTAAAAGGCTGCTTATATGTATATCCGCTAATTGTTGACGAGATGCCAGACATGTCAGATGCTGACGATTAGCTGAACATATACTTGACTAGTCAGTAGCCTGTATTATTCTTGGTTTCATGTTGAATCAGTGACACCTACATTTTTATTTTGAAATCTTTATTTGAATATGGCAACATGAACCTCCTTCTACAGTATTTCTATGATGAAATCACTGACAGAGACCCATCCCCTATCAGCCAATCACTGTGGGCATAGGAAGTAAGCTTGTGACATCATCCATAGCAACGGGGTCAACCCCGCCCCTTTCTCTTAGTTTAAGTTCTCTCCCCATTCCTTAGTAAAAGTTGGTCTCAGCAGCTTTGTGAATAGGTTTTAAGAGAAAACTCTTAGCTAAAAACTTTTACTGCTATTTGGGAGTCCTCTTAGTGGTAAGATAAGTAGTTTTCTAGTCTTTTCCAACCACACTACATTTATACACTGATGGCAGGGGCTACCATGTAAGGTGCCAACCTGCACATCAGGGGAAACTAACCATTCATACACACAGTCAGGCGCAGCTTTGGGGTTCAGTATCTTCCCAAGGACACTTCGACATGCGGATTTGGAGGAGCCGGGGATCGAACCGCCGATCTTCTGATTAGCAGATCAAATCAAATCAAATCAAATCACATTTATTTGTATAGCCCTTAATCACCGTTACAGTCTCTAAGGGCTTCACAGTGCCCAACATGTGAAAATAATAAATGGTTAGTACACGACATCCCCCAGCCTTAGACCCTCACAGAGGACAAGGAAAAACTCCCACAAACCCTCACTGGGAAAATTGGGAGAAACCTTGGGAGGGGCTACTCAGAGAGGGATCCCCCCACCAGATGACCCGCTCTACCTCCTGAGCCACAGCCGCCACAGATAAAATGTTTTGTGAATACGGCCCCAGGTCTTGAAGTTTCAGAGAAAAGATAAAGCATCACCCCATCGCAAATACAGAAGGTGAAATAGTTCCTCAGTTTCTCCTGTCCACTTTCTCCATAGATTTCTGCAGTAAAAGTGGAAAAACCCACTGAAACTGCACCTTCTGTATTTTCAACCAAAATGATTGGAAATAGATGATTTATATTTTCTTTTAAACTTCAAGACCTTGATGAGACCTAAGATCCCATTAAGTCCCATTCAGATCTAGTGAAGTTCAGAATAATAAATACAATCTAAATATGACATCTGACAGGGTTTTTCCTGGCTCAGAATGGAGCTTCAGTGGTCGACCACCCATACTGATCAGTGTGTATCAATTAAAGCTTTTGGTGGTACCTGGATGATCCGTACAGGCCACATGCAAACGCTGATGCCTGTAACTTTTGACAACAGACCCCGAATAAAGATTCGGGGGACAGGGACAAGGACAGTTTGGTCATTCACAAAATGTATTTAACAGAATTCTGAGGTACATGTGGTTGAAAATAAACCATAAATAAACCATGAACAGAAAATAAATTAACAACTCTCAGGAACATCATAGCTTATGTTAAACAATGAATTAGATGCATAACATAAAGTCCAAATGCAAATTAAACGGAATAAAAATTCAAGTTCCCATGCTTTGTTGATTTTTTTTGTTAATAAAAGGTAGGTAAAATATCTTTTTCAAGTTTTTATAGAAGATACTGGCTAGTTGGTACTTGGCAGTGCTCAGACGTTGCTTCTTCTACGAAAGCGTGTGGAAATGACAGTAGCACTCATGTACGCCCCTTAGCGACCGGGCAACTAATAGCAACAAAATTCAAAGATGACATATCGTCAAAATACATTATGAAGGTCGTTTTATGCCCTCAAAATCTGACTTTTCTGTTTTGGCCAAAAAAGTCTGTATGCAGGAAAAACCCTGATCTGAGTAACAGTAATCCCAAATGTTGAACAGATTTTTGCTAGCGTGGCAACTTACCCCAAACAAAGCAAAGGGGTTGAATACTTATGCAAAATTCTCTGTTATTTTAATTGTATTCTTCCAATAAATTTCAGGAATTTTGATTCACTTTGATTGAATAGAGTGCTTTGCATAGAACCCAGACCACTGTTCAAAGACACACAGAGGAAGTACAACAACAAAAAGAAAGAAAGAAAGAAAGAAAGAAAGAATAACAACAAAACAGAAAGAAATGATTAAATGGGGAAAAAAGAAAAAATTCTTTCCCCTTTTCGCCATCCAATCAGGAGGAGTCGTGGCAGGTGATGTCACACCTGGAGACGGAGCTGGAGTGGCTGCGTTCTGCCCTGGAGGAGAAGGGGGCGGAGTTACGAGGCATCATCAGGGAGGAGCAACAGAGGAAGGAGGCGGGGCTTCAAGTATGGTTTACTTTCTTTTGCCGTTATTGTCGGTTCCATCTTTCTCTTTCCTATTTTATTTATTTTTTGTTTCTTTGTTTCTTTAATTCATTGCAATGTTCAACAAATTTTCCTCATTTTCTTTCCATTTTTCTCATTTTTTTCTGCATTTTCCATTCTACCAAACAGAACTCGCATTTTTCTTTTTTTTCTTTCTTTCATTCAATGTTCCTTTCTTTATTTGTCTTTCTTTGTCTTTTTTTATTCCATCTTTCTTTTCCTCCCTGCTTCTTTTCTTCTTTCTTTTGGTCATTGCAATTTCAACAAAATTGTTCCTGTTACTAGTTTTTCCCATTTGTTTGCGTTTTTTATTATTTCAACAAATTCTTTCTTTTTTGACAAATGTTTCTTTTTTCTCCATTATTCCTATCTTTTTCCACTTGGTCCCCATTTATTCCCATTTTAACCATTTTACCCATTTTTTTCGTGTTTTTCATACTGTGTATTCACGTTTACTTTTGTTTTGTCCCCAATTTTCCCCATTTGTTTCCCATTTCTTCCCCATTTTTATTCCTGTTTTTTCCCTCCTAAAGAAACAGCTAGTGGAAGGTAAAGCGGCGTTGGAATTGTCCGAAGAACTTTTGGAGTTTGCGAATGAAACACTGAGAATCGAAAACAATGATGACTTTGCTAAGGTAGGAAGGAAGGGAGGGAGGGAGGGAGGAAGGGAGGAAGGGAGGGAAGAACCAAGGAACGGAGGATGAAAGGAAGAAGGGGGGTGGAAGGAACCAAGGAAGGGAGGGAGGCAGGATGGAAGGAACGAAGAAAGGAAAGAAAAGATTTCCAATGGAAGGAAGGATGGAAATAATGGGAATCTTTTTTCTTTTTTCCCTCAAGGCTGCAAGGCAAATCAAAGAAAGGTATTATTAATATTATTATTAACTTATAATTTAGTTTTAATATGTTCTATTTTTCTGGAGTTTCATTTTATTATTCTATTATTTCCTATTGTATTTTTACCTTCTTAATTAGAATTTGTTTTTTTATTGAATAAAGCAATTCAAGCTCTTTAATGCATTGAAGGGAAACCCCGGCCCTCCAAAAAAAGGTCAACCCCCTCCCACCCCCCAAAAAATCCCAAACCCTGCTCCACCTCCACATTTCCAAATAACTCCACCCCTCAGTTGCCTCTGCCCTCCCTCCCCCTTGATCCCATGTTCGCTAATCCCCTGTCCGACCGCCCCGTTGCCAGGGTTACCATGGCGCCGGCGTTCAGGCTGGTGATGAAGCCGGTGGCGACAGAGAGCATGACACACTTTGTGGTGGATTTCAGCCAGGAGGGGGCAACACTGAGACGCCTGCACTTCCTGCCCGGTGAGAGAGGGAAACTTTTGGGCAAATTTGATGAAAATTAGAAAGAACTGATAGCAAATAGAAAAATGACTAGTAAAATTCACCAAAAACAGGAAGAGGAACAAGAATTATGAGGGGAAATTGTGGAAACTCTGAGGAACAATCAAGGAAAATTGAGAAAATTAGGGAAATAAAAGAAAAAGGGTATGAAGAAAATGAGAAAAACTGACCAACGACAAAGAGGAAAGAGAATAATATAAGAATAATAAGAATAATTGAGGGGGAAAAAATGTCTTTCGTTCAGTTCCAAGAGCTCCAGAAATTGACATGGCCTCCTGCGTCATCCGTGATAACGCCATGACGGTTGCCTGGCGACCGCCCACCGATGTGGTTGGCGATGGTGACGACAGAATCGACAGCTACATGTTGGAGTACCGGAAGGCAGACGGCAGCAGCAGCGGTTGTGCAGCACAAACAAAAGGCGAACGAAGCTGGGAAAGAATTAGCAATATCCGGGCAACGGAGTTCACGCTAACAGGTAACGCATTACTATGAGTACTCTCACAGTACTGCAAGTACTTTCTTCCTTCCTTCTGTGAATATTTATAGTTCTGATACTGCGAAAAATTGCAGTTGGCACTCAATTTTTACATATTTTTCCTCATTTTTTAGTTTCTTTTGATTTTGTTTTTCTTGTTTCCCAGTTTCCCTAATTTCTTCCCTATGCCTTTTCAATTTTTTTACCTTATTTTATTCTCATTTTTAGTTACAGTTATGCTCCATCTAGGAGTGTGTCAAAAGGCATAAAGTTCGACCCTCCATTTACAGCTCCCAAAACTAACCTCTGTTATGGAAAATAATAATCTAAGTGTGCTTGTTCATTAGGTCTTGACCTGACTGAAAATTTGACCTGGGAAACCCCAAGGATGAGCAGGTCTTGGGGTCAAGGAAGGTCAAGTCATAAAGAGTTGGAGCAGAATGTTTCTATTACGATGGGAAATAACCCCTTTATGGCCGGTGTGTGTAGTTTCAGCTCTGCTTGCAAGCATTAAAGGCCTAAGAGACCTAAGTCTCTGACGAATATTGTGTTATAGCTTTATTGAGCTGCTCTCACCAACTAGACAAAGTGCAATTGACTTAAATTGCCACGACACCTCACAAACGAACATAACATAGAACATAAAATGAGTACCCAAGGGGTCTGTCCTTGGGGTCTGTCCTTGTGGTCTCTCCATCCTGTCATTCTCCTATCGTTCTTCCTGTATCTTGTCGTTCTTCACTCTATTCTGTCGATTTAGTTGTCGCTTCTTGACGTTTTCACCTCCAGGTCTGAAGTTCGACTCTCTCTTCATCTGCGTTCGCGTCCGCGGCTCCAACAAGGCGACGGCCGGTGATTGGTCCGAACCCGTCGCCATGAAGACCACAGGTGGGCAGGCCAGAGAGAGAGAGAGACTGGGTGGGTGGGGCCAGAGACAGAGAGAGTGGGTGGGTGGTCCTCCCTTCCTTCCTTTCCTCTGCTCCCCCTCTCCTCATCTCTTCTTCTTTTTCTGGTAGCATTTAACTTCACCTTTGACCCGGTGACCTCTCACCCCGACCTGAAGGTGAACGGCGACACAGTGACCTGGGAGCCACTAGGGGTCAAAGGTCACGATGCCCGGCTCAAGGGCAGGTGAGGTCACGTTTTACTTTACATAACATTACATTACATTACAGTCATTTAGCTGTTGGGCCGGACGTTTTAATTTTGATTAATTTCTTAGAAAGATTTTATTTCTGTCATTGATTTAATATTTAATATAAGTTTGTAATAGTGTTATTTTTTTTTATTTTATTTTTTTTTCATTTTTGTCACATTAATTATTATTATTTGCAGTTAGCACTCAATTTTTGCATCTTTTTTTTTACATCAGTGTAGCAACTTGCTACTGTACTGGGGTCCGTGACAGACAGAGACAAGGCAGGAGGCAGAGTTAACTGGCCAGCAGGGCCGTTTTATTTACACCATCAATAAACCCGGCCCCAGCGTGGACGGCAGTGTGGAGCGCCATCTCTCTCGGTGTGCGCACCTCCCTCTCTCCCGGCAGGCCAGCCGTGGTGCACCAAGGCTGCCCCAGTCAGCCAGGCTTCCAGGGGCGTCCCGCCCCAACCCCAACTGGGCAGCCCTTCCAGGCTGCGCCCGGCTGCATCCTCCGCGGACCTTGGTCGGTCGCTGCAGCTTTCAATATTATAATTTTCCAACTATTTTAAATCTATATTACCCTTTTACAAATCCCAGGATTTACATGGGTTATTGAACACGGGTGATTCCCATGTTGGACCCATTCAGACCAAACTACTGTCCCAGGAATAACCCGGGTCGTCACCATTCAAACGAGACCGCACAAGACCCGTATCCGCAGGGTGTAACAAGTAACTGTGATATTTTCGTATTGTCTGTGTGATATTGCGGTATTATATTATCTACACCGTAGATAATTTAATCTTTTACCGTAGTGGTAATTTGTGGCTTTATTTCTTCTTCCCCACGAATGAACAGAAGCACTC
Source organism: Hoplostethus atlanticus (assembly GCA_034670405.1). Taxonomy (NCBI): domain Eukaryota; kingdom Metazoa; phylum Chordata; class Actinopteri; order Trachichthyiformes; family Trachichthyidae; genus Hoplostethus; species Hoplostethus atlanticus. The sequence continues at coordinate 17,173 of JAXDDX010000450.1, read as the reverse complement.
TGATTTCTGAATCTTTCCAATTCTCTGTTGTTATTCGTTCGTTGTTGAAGCGGTCCTTGTTGTGAACTGTCTTGCATACTAATGTGCTTCTGATCAGTTGCGTAACCCGGTTTGCCCCATTCACACCAACGCTTGACCCGGGAATGACACGGTTGTTTTTCCGGTGTGAAAGGGGTATAAGTTACTATGAATTATTTATATTTTCCTAATTTCTTTTCTATTTTAGAAATATTTTCTATTTTTACTTTGAACAATTTTTTATAATGGTTACATTTTGAGTTTTATATTATTTACAGTTTATAAAATTATATACTGTGCTGCTTGTTTTCACAGTCATTTAGCAGACTATTTCATTCTATTATAAATACATACATTTTATTTTCAACATCTAACATTTTTCAACATTAACATTTTATATTGTGTTTCATCTCAATATGATTAAAATGTATTCTTATTTGTTTTTCTAATTTAATAATATGTTAAGATATAACTAAGTAAATAAATAATTCTGTCGAAATAAATACATTAGCATTTTTTACTATCTTTCAGGACTGACGATCCCTCCCTCCCCCCTCCGCAACCTTTGACCCCTGACCCTGACACCCCCCCCCCCCCCCCCAGGTAGAATTCCTTCCATTCCACGTTTCTCGCCAGCCAGTCACATTTTCATCCATTTATTATTATTTTCAATTATTTTTTATTAGGTTATAATATTTTGAATGTATTTATTTGTTTCAGTATATAATACTTTTCTTTCTTTCATTATCGTTATTGCTATTGTTTTTTTGTAGAAGGAATATTTATGTATATTTAATATGTAAGAAGTATCTTAATCAATAAATAATTGATCTTTTATTTTAACTACCATTTTAATTATTTTGTCATCTGTAGATGTAATATATTTTCATTTTTTTCATATATTAATCTATAAATTATAACTACCTCTACTATGATTATTGCCAGTCTTATATCATTCATATTTTTAATAATAATCATTTTAGTTTTTGTAATAATTCTAGTTTGCACTCCTTCTTACAATATATTTTTTCATATATTATTTAATTATTTATTGTCATTTATTTGTTTTGTTGCTTCCTGCTGCATTATCGCTTTAGCACAATCTCATTGACTTTTTCTTTATGCAGACCTTTTGGCCTTTTTGATCTTTTTGAACTTTGACCTGTCTGTTCCCCAGCCGGAGCGCCACACCGTCACCCAATAAGATGCTGGCGAGCCGTGGAGTTCGCGACCGATTCGCTGGCGAGTCTTACACTGTTCTGGGTACTGGTACACACTCAGTACTACGTAGTAATACAGTACATGTAGAACCTGTTTAGATGAGAGCTTAAGAGCTGCAATCAGTTTTTCTGTGGTGGAATGTTGTGTTAATAAATTGAGCCAATGAGATAGTTTTGTTCTGTCTTTCCAGTTCAGGATAGTCTTCGTGGCAATTGTTATAGAAATCAGTATGAAAGTCTTGTCTAGGGGTCTGTATGGTGGAGATATTTTCTCACAACCCCCGACCAGAAGGATTGAATATATGGGCAGAGCCAGATAGCATGGAAATAATCATCGAGTTTGGGCAATGTATACATGTGTTCTTGTCGGAGTAGCCCATGAGATGAAGTTTATGGGTGGTAATGTGTACTCTGTGGAGGATTTTATACTGTATTAATTGAGTCTCGGAGTTGGATGTCATGGAGAAGATGTTATTACATATGTCTTGCCAATCAGGATTTGTGTTTTGTAGGTTGAGGTTTGCCGTCCATTTTTCTACTGGTATTGATACAGAGTTGTCATGTGAGAGAAGAATCTTGTATATCTGTGCGACCAGTTTGGTGGGACGGAGGAGGCAGCGTTTATGGTGTTAGGAAGTAATTTGGCAGTGGAAGTAAGTAATGCTAATGGCCTCTTTGATTTGAATGTATTGATAATGACAGCAATCCGGAATGTTGTATTTATTTTGGATCTGGTCGACGGTCGTGAGCAAACTGCCACTGAAAAGTGCTGGTTACTCCTCTCTCTTTCCATGATGGAAATAGGAAAACATTTTTTTATTGATTTTAAACATAGGGTTATGACAGATTGGGGTTAAGGAGGATGGTTAGGGGTTTTTCAATGAAAAAGATATTTGCTATTGATAGTAGCCAGTTCTATGTCTTGCCATAATGGGTTTGTATTACTTGTCCATTTTCTGATGTAGTTGGATGGATAAGAAGTAGTGATAGAAATTAGGTGCTTTGAGTCCTCCGAGAGCTTTAGGTTTCTGTGAAGTGGTTAGCTTGATCTGGGGTTTTTTGCCTTTCCTGTAGAATTTATTAACTGATGACTTAAGAGAGGAGAACCAGCCCGATGTACTGGGGTCATGGAAAAGGGGTAGTTGATCTTGACTTGATCCAGTTAGTAAAATATGGGCCAATTCCAAAGTTGTTCAAGACAGTGAAGAGAAAGGACCATCCTACCCTATCAAATGTCTTTTTAGCATCTAAAGATGCAGTAATGAATGGTGTTTTGGGGTGATATGGAGAGGTGTTATCTGTAGAGAGGTGTATTAAATTAAACAGCCTTTGCATGTTTTCTGAGGAATGTCTCCCTTTGATGAATCCAGTTTGGTCATTGTGTATCAGAGATGGGATCACAGATTCTAAACAAATTGACAGGGCTTTACTTATTATCTTTAGGTCAGAATTTATAAGCGACAGAGGGTGGTAGCTGGAACATTGTGTGGGGTCTTTATTTGGTTTTAGAATGAGTGTAATAAGAGCTGTGTTCATGTAATGAGGTACTGTTGAGTGGGAAAGGACATCAATATCATTCTGAGAAATAGTGGAGAGAAGAGGTGCCAGAATTTGGCTGGTTAGTAGGCATGTTATTGGGCATGAAAGATAGTGCTTTCCGAAGTTCTTTTGATGATAATGGTTATCTAGGTCATTGGATTGGGTTGTAGATAATTTTGGCAGGGAGACATTCCTCAGAAATGCTTGGGCTTCTTCTGGAGAGGAGCTATGATCAGGAGTTTGGAGTAGAATAAGATTCTAAAGGTGTTGGTTATTGTTCTCTTGCCGTTTCTTCTTCCTTTTTTGTGATGAATATAATATGAATATAATTATTTTTCCTCTCATTACTACCTTAGCTGTTTTCCATAATGTGCATGCTGATATTTCTGTCCATTCATTTTCAAACGGGACGGGAGAATTTTTGTGTCCTTGACTGTTTGATTATGGTTGTAGAGGGGTGAGGGCTTGTAAGTTGAGGGTAGATTTGGTTTGGGTCAAGAACTGAAATTGAAAGTCGCCTCCCAAAATGATGTGGGAGGTGGTAAAGTTTGTTCGTTCAGAGAATAGGGTGTGGAAAAAGGGGGGGCTGTCAGTGTTAGGGCCGTAACCATTAGCTATGGAATGCTATCTTTGCCAATGGTACCTTGATTTATAAGGTATCGTCCTTCTGGGTCTGTATGGTTGTTTTGTGGGAATAAGGCACATTTTATGCATATCTTCATATAATAGCTTTTATTTTAATTTTATATCACATTATGAATCTTATATACATATACATGAATACACATTTAGATATTTTGTATTATTTGTATTTTCAATATCTTATCATTTTTTAAATATTTTTCATATATTCTTTAATACATTTTGATATTTTCAAAAATCTCTAAAATAGTTTCATATTAAATAACCGTAAATTTTTTTAATGAGTAAAATTTGATAATATTAACATGATCATATTTTTACAGAATTTTGAAGCTTTTAAAAATGTTAAATTAAAAAGATTTTAAAATGTAATAAAAATTTTTTTATTTTTTTTTAAAAAAAATTTTAAAATATTTTTTTCCACTCTCTGTCTCCTAGGCGACCAGGAGATGAGTGGTAGTTGTCACTACTGGGAACTCCTCCCCTGGCCGACTGGAAGTCCCTGAGCGTGGGTGTTGGCCTACCGGGCCAGCCTGGGCCGCTTCGACCAACTGGGGGAAAAGTGCGGGGTCGTGGTGTCTTTCCCCGCTGGCCAATGGCTGCAGAGTTCACTGGCTGCCAAGCACAACAACCGAGCGAAAGCCCTTGATTGGCGGTTCCCAGCGAATTGGAATCTACTGCAACTACGACAACGGTAATCATTGAAACGAGCACGTACCCCATCTTTAAACGGAAAACCATGGCAACTGTTCATGACCAACAACAAGTGGTGCAACCCCAAAGGGGACATTTAAGACTCTTTCTCGTTCCGCTCGTCGAACCCCCGGGAACATCTACTACTCATCCCGTCCTTCAAAATTTTCCCCGGGAGTTCAGCTGGGTATCCCCCACAGCCGTCTAATACCCCCAAAAGGGCGGACACCGAGTAGCATATCGGACCACATGATTGTTTATTTTCGGCATCAAAACAAGCACCCGCCGGCTATGGTGGTGGTGGGGACTTTAATAGGGGAACCTAAAAAAAGTCAGCCAATTTTTCCCACACATTACTTTGTGCTACCAGAGGGAAAGAACTTTGGCCACGCTAACGCCGTTCAAGAAGGTACAAGGCTGTTCTCTCCCTCCGTTCGGCAAATAACCATGCCGCCATTTTCCTGCTCCGGGAGTAAAACCCAAAGGAAGCAGGGAAGGGGGTATGACGAGGGAGTAAAGGGGGTGGTCTGAAAAATCAGAGGCTGAGCAAAGGGACGCTCTGCGTGATGTCGACTGGGACATGTTCCATCCATTCCGGGGACGTCAGCGAGTTTAGGAATAGTAACGAGCTTCATAGCAACGTAGTGGATACCATCGCCCCACGGTAAAAGTTAGGCCCCTTTCCAAACCAAAAACCCGTGGTTGATAAATCCATCCGCGCGTTTTTTGAACGCCCGCACTGCTGCCTATAACCCCCTTTTTTCCCGGCAACATGGACAAGCAAAAGGCAGGGCCCTAGGACTGAGGGGGCGGTGAAGGAGGCCAAGAGGAGGTATAGGGACAGAGTGGAGCCCCGCAGATGGACAGCGCGACCCAGACCCCTTCAGGGGCTACGGAATAAGGGACTACCAGGGCAGACCCCCCGAAATTGTGAGTGCCGACGCCTCCCTGGGGGGAGGCCCCTGAACTCTTTATGCAGGGTTTGAGGCTAGCAACAACAGCCTAGTCCCCGGGGCTAACAACATCCCCCTTTACGAAACCCGGGTGGTTCTCCCGGGGGGGATGAACACACACTCTCTGTGACCGAGCACAGTGTAGGAGGGGCTCTGACGAGGGGTAACCCGGGAAAGCTGCGGGGTCGGATGGCATATCTGGGCTACTGAAGACCTGTGCAAATCGCTAGCCCGTGTTCACCACTAATTCAACATCTCCCTGGTGAGTTGGTCCCCCCTGCTTCAAGAGATCCCTTTTGTCCGGGCCCCAAGAATGCTTCCCACATGTTTGAATGATACCGACCGGGGGCCCCCTCACCTCGGGGGGTCATAAAAATGCTTCGAGAGCTGATAAAGGCTACATCTGCGCTTCCTCCCTTGCTCCATGACCCGCTGCATTTTGCTTATCGCCCCAACAATCCCGGTGAGCGTCCCCCGGGTATGGCACCCCAACTCTCTCATTGGACACCCGGGAAAGGGGGGGCTATGTGAAGCTTTTCATTGACTAATTTTTCGTTTAAATCCAAGCCCCCCACCAACGGCGGCAATTGATTGAGGGGGGACTGAACCCCCCCCTGTGTCCTGGACCCTGGATCCTGACCGCCAGGCCCCAGGTGGTCAGGGGGGGTAGACACACCTCCCAACCCCCCACCCTGAAAACGGATCCCCCCCGGGTTGCGTCCCAGCCCCCTACTGATCCCTGTAACACATGACTGTGGGGCCAGGGTTTAGCTCCAAAAACCTCTTAAATTTTGCGGATGACACAGTGGTGGGGGCCCGATCTCCAACAAGACGAAAGGCCTACCTGGAGGGAAATTGCTGATCTGTCACTGGTGCCAGGGCAACAGCCTCCTCCTGAATGTCCCAAAATAAGGAGCTGATTGTGGACTTTTGGAGGGGCCAACAACAGAGGGCGTACTCACCACTGGGGGTTAATGGGAAAACTGTGGAGAGGGTGGCAGGGATAAATAAAATGGGATCCACACACCGAAAATCTCACATGGTCCAAACACTGACACTCTGGTGAGAAAAAGGGGAGGCAGCGCCTTTACCACCTCAGGGAACGAGGAAATTTAAAGTCTCCCGGAGGATCCTCATCCTTCTACTTGGAGCTGTGGAGACATCCCGACAGGAAGCATCATCCGGGTTTTTTTACAGCTCCGCTCAGGACAGGAAGCTTGCAGAGATTAGTGCGTTCGGGTGAGCGCACTATTGGAACTACACTCCCACCCTGCAGGACTTGTACACCAGGAGGTGCAGAACCCAAACCCGAGGATCATGAAAGGGTCCTACCCCCCAACAAAGGGTGTTTTTGCTGCTGCGGTCAGGCAAACGCCCCCCTCACGCTGCCAAAACAGAGGAAGAGACGGAGTTTTTTTTCCTCAGGGGCCCTCAGGACTGTGAACTCTGACCACCAGGGCCCCCCCCCAAGACACACACCCGCCCCTCTTATGCACCACACAAAACTTAGGAAAACTACACATAATTTATAATTTTATTATACATACAAATTTTCCCTTTTTTTTTTCTATATTTTTTTATAAGTCTTATTGTAAATATTGTGTTTTTTTATATAGAGTCTTTAAAAACTGTGCATTGTAAAAAATTTTGTTTTATTGTAAATATGTGAACCTGTTTTTTGCAAATTCTGCTAAGCATTGCCACTTTGCATTTACTACAAAACCTCGTGGTGTAGTGACAAATTAAACTTCTTGAATCTTGAAATTACTCCACTCCATATTTTTAATGGTAACCATGGAAACGCCAGTTTCATATCTAGCATGCTAAAAATAAAATAATGGAATTCTCGGGGATCTATGCTAACCTGGTTCATTCCCCCTTTCATTCGTTCCCTTCCTCCCCTTTCTACCCCCCTTCCCTCCCCCATCCCTCTGTAGGGGCGCTTTCGTTTTTTGGTTGACCGCCAACGTTTTCATTCACTCCTTTAAAACCAAATTCAACCAGCCTCTTGTTCCGCCTTCAGTGAGTACTTTTGTAGTATTTTTAGTACTGTTTGGATACTTTCCATGGTACTTTTAGTATGATGTAAAAACTAAGATTTGGTGTTTTTATCGTGGTTTTTGGGAGTACTTTTTGTGTAAAAAAAACAAATAAAACAAACAAATAAAAATAAAAAACAAAACTACTTCACTAAAGTACATTTTGCGTACTATTATTGTTGTGTTTCCTAGGGCCCGGTTTTCGGCGGCATCACCCTAGCAACCGGCCTCCAGGGGCCGAGCTTCTGGGAATTTCACGCCCACCAAAAGCAGCGTCAGTACCTGTCGCAGTAGGACCGCCAAACACTTTTTTTTTCCTGTTTTTCCTTGTTCTGATTGGACACCAGACTCGCCCCTTCGGCCACTTGGAAGACAGAAAGCCCAAACAGACACTGTTTGGGATGTTTTTGGGGGTTAGCTAGTGTTTTAAACCTAGTGTGGGAGCGCCATGATGAGATGGTTTGTCTCATTGGTCGAGACAGATGAACCTATTTATTTTAATAATTATAATTTATTGTATTTCTTTTTTTAACCTTATTTCTATTTTTGTCATTAACTCAAATTGTATTATATTAAGTTAATTATTATTATGTACATGTTTTTGATTTTTATTAAATTAATTAGAAATATGATATGCAAAATTATTGTATGCTAAGATTAATTTATATGTTAAAAAATAACATTTTGTTCCATTTTAAAATGTTTTTGCTATTTTTATTTTATGTGAAAATGTTGAAATGATTTAATAATTATTACTTCAATTAATAAATATGAATATATTCTATTATATTTCAATTCTTCTTTTATTTACTTTATTTTATTATACTCATATATAGTAGATTGTTTTATTATATTTTATACATAGATATATTTTACCAGTAGAAAAATATTACAAATAATTTTGTTATAATAAAAAATGATTCGTTTTATTGATAATATTCAAATTGTTTGCAACTTTATTCATAAATACAATATCATTTATTGAATTTTATTTAATAGATTTAATTTATTAGAATATTGTGAACCTGGAATATTAAATATGAATTCATATCTGATCTCAGATTGCTTAAATGCATTTATCTGGTTCTAAAAGTATAACAAATATTTTTAAAAGTATATAGTCATAGTCATAGCTGGATTAAGCTCATGTTCATATTTATACCAAAATGAAAATATCTGAAAATATATATTTTTTAAATATAAAAATTAATATATTTTACAGATGGAAGGAAGGATGGAAGAAGATGGGAAAAAAAGAAATTAATTTATTGTTTCCTCATATTTTTGAATGCTTATTTAGATATATTCTATATTCTATTTTTTATATTTTATTCATATTATATTATGTATTATACATTGATAATGTGTAAATGCATTGATAATATGTTGATAATGTGTAGAAATATGATTTACTGTAAGGTAAAATATTAGATTTAATTTTAAATAATTAATGAAGAATAATAATTTAAAATCTGTTTTTGTCAGTTATATTTCATTTAAACATATTTTTACATTTTACATTTTTTAAATTAAATCAAATTAATTTTGTCAAAAGTATTTGTAAAAATAATTATAAGTAAGTAATAATAGATAATAGAAAATATTTTTTTTAAATATGAATATCATTACAATACGTAATACAATATAATTGTCGAGCATAAAATACCTTTTATTTGCATATTTATACATTATAATAGATTGCCACCAAGCCACCAAGTGTATTTTTTGCAAATATTTCTAATTACATTTTCATAATTGTTTTCCAACTCTGAAATGGATTTGGATCCCCCCCTTTCCTCCTCTTCCTCTACATCCCCCCCTCTTCCTCTTCCTCTCTGCTGCACCTCCTTCCGGCGACCTCGTAGAGCCTGAAGGAGGCGAAGGCGGAGGCCAGTAGGCAGGGGGCACCGAGGATCAGCCACCAGCTGAACGAGGAGAAGGAGGCACCCTGGAGGAGGAGGAGAGCGAGGGGACAGAGAAGAAGAAAGGAGGAGAGGGAGGAGGAAGTGTAGAGGAGGATGAGAAGGGAGGAGGAGGATGAGAAAGAAAAAGGAAAGAAAGAGGAGGGGAGGGAAGGATGAGGACCAAGAGGGAGAGAAAGGTGGAGGAGGAAGAAGATGAGAGAGGGGAGAAAATGGAGAGAGAGAAGAGGAGAGAGGGGAGGAGGGAGGAGGAGGAGAAAGAGGAATTGATTCAGGAATTAAAACAAAGGCAAATACTAATGTAATGCTAACCATTTAGTCTGTCTAGTTCGTGTACTAATAGATTGGTACTTTATTGATCCCTGGGGAAATTCTGGGGTTGTAGCCCGCATAACAGTGTCACAAAAACAGAATATACAAAATATCAAACAACAAGGCCTAAATACTAGAATACACAATAAACAGAAGTAAAACCTGGATGTACAACGATGGACGGCATATTTATCCTATACAAGTAATAAGTTTAAGGTAAATATAAGGACTGGGAAAAGCAGCTTGGGGAATGAATGAATGGCAATGACTGAATGTGAAAGGGAATGTATAAAGTGCATGACAATGAATGAATTTCAATTCAATGTTAACTTTATCTAGTCTTTAAACGTTCCCAAATTTTAAAGCTAACTTATCTAGTCTAAATGGTTCTATTGAAAAGCAAGCCAAACACTAAATCCCAAAGCTAACCACTGCATTTCCATGACAACGATGGTTACCTTGGCGACACAGTAGAGGCCAAAGCAGACAAAGGGAAAGAGCAGTGACAGGATGTGGACCAGACTGGTGGGCGGGGAATCTTGCGCCATGATTGACTGGTTCGCAGGGAGGAAGCTTTGCCAATGAGCTTCTTATCTAAAGAAACAAGAAAGGGAATGAATTATTATTTTAATAATATATAATTTAAGTAAAAATTTTAAAAAAATTCTGAATTTAGTTTTGAAAAATTGATTTGATTTAAGGGGGTAATGTCAAATTACTTAATTTAATAGTAATTAATGTATTATTATTTAAGTAAAAAAATGTATAAAAGTATTTTTTTTACAGATAAGAGCAAATTACAAAAAAAGGTTCTTTCAACTGCTTGTTTGACTTAAAATATATTTTTTCCCAAAACTGAACAAAAATTTAAATTAATGACATTAATCAACTGCCAAATATTTTGATAAAATGGTAAACAAAAAAACTTTCTGGCCCAATCAGTGAAGAAACAACAAAAGAAAATAAAATTAAAATAAATAAATTAAATTAAATTGACTAATTAAAATAAAATAAAATTTTAAAAACTTACAAAAAACAATATGAGAATTAACATTGAACTTGCAGAAAGTTAAAGACAAAATTTACAATAAATTAAGTTAAAAAATATGAAATATTCAAATATAACTTACTTTCCAGTCCTTTTAAACTTGTTTTTTTGTAAAAATAAATGTAAAAATAGTTGATAAAAGCATAAAAATAAATTAAATACAAAATTAATCTGCAATTGTTTTTGGGAAAAACAAAGTCACAAAGATTTTAAAATGAAAAGAGAAAAAAGAAAATCTGAGAAAAATTGATAAAATATAGTAACAAATAAATTAAATTAAAATAAACTTGGAAATACTGAATTTTCCTTTATAAAAGGAAACTAAGAAAGGAAAGAAATTAAAGGTTTAAATGTTAAATTATATTCCTGAAAATAAGGGTTTGATAACTAATAGAAGGTGATAACAAATAAACTTATTTATCTTTTAAAATTTTAAAGAGGTGAAAATTAATTTTAAAAAAATGTTTTTTAAACCTTTTTTACATAATGTAAACAGATAAACAATAAACAAAAACAATAAAAGATAAAAATATTAAGTATTTAAAAATTAAATTATTCCTTGCATCTTTTAATAAATTAAAGAAGGAAACAAATGTTGAAATGTTTTTTTAAAAAGCCAAATGTTTAACAAAACCAGAAAATATGCCCAATTTTTCCAGTCAACAGGGGTGAGAAATGATATTTAAAAGTAAAATAAAAATAGACAAATGATTGAGAGGAAAAAGGCAGTGAAATGAAAAAGGACAAAGGGTTTTTATGGCTGTAAACCCACATGAAAGATTCCCCGCTAATGGGAATGCAAAACTGTAAAAAATATAGAAAAGGTAAAAAAAAAACAAAAAACAAAAATTTTTTTGGTGAAAAATCATTGAAAAAAATGATTTAAAATTTTCGCTTTTAAATTAGTTAAAAAACCCATTAGAAATACAATTGTAACGTTAATAAAATAACTTAATTTAAATTAAATTATTTGTAATTTTTAATTGATTTATACTTTTTTTTAGGAAAAGGAAATTAATTAAAATTAATTAATTGAAATTAGTACTTTTAACATTACATTACATTACATTACAGTCATTTAGCAGATGTTTTATCCAAAGCGATTTTACAATAAGTGCATTCAACATAGGTAGGCAAGAAAACTACTAGTCACCAGAAATCGTAGTACTTTCACCTGATAGACATTCCCCATTTTTATTATTAATAAAATAATTATTCATATTTTTTTCCTTTCGGTACTGCTTTTAAGGGGGTTAGGGTTAGGGTTAAATGAAAATTCATATACTTTTGTGCTAAAAATTTTTTTTTTTTCTTTTTATTCATTTAAATTATATTAACTTAGACAAAAATCCCAAATAATTTTCATTAGTTTTCTTCAGATGTTTTTTTAAATTTTTGAAACAATTAACAATTGATAATTTTATTTTTAATTAACCCTTTTTTAATTTTAATAACGCTTTTCGGATTAGCAATTAGCTTTTAAAACTGAAACCCCATTCGCTGTAATGAAAACCCGGGAGTATTAGAGATTAGTGTGTGGTGTGGAGGAGAGAGAGAGAGAGAGAGAGAGAGGAGGAAAATAAATAATTTGGACAAATAAAAATTTTGGAACATTTAGAAGCAAGGTGCAAAAATTTAGACATTAAAAACAATTTGAAAAAGGTGAGTTTTGAGGGATGTTTTCGATGAGATGGAGTCCTGGATGTGTTTGGGGAGAGAGTTCCAGAGGGAGGGGGCAGCGATGGAGAAGGCCCTGTCACCCCAGGTTTGGTGCTTGGTCTAGTGAGAGAGATCAGGAGGTTTGCGTCAGCAGATCGGAGGGTGTAGGAGGGGAAGGAGATCGGTGAGGTAGGATGTTTCTGAATAGATGCTATAATGAAGACAGATGCATGGGGTCAAGTTCACCAGTCTATTCAAAAGACTGCTACCCTGTTCCTAACATCCGGGGTTGTGCATAAAACAACAAAGCAATCAATTACGATAGAATAGATCTAAACCCGTAACATCCCCTTTACAAAACAAGCACTAAATTATGGTGCGTAAACAGTAGTGCATGAACTTAGTGCAAAACATGGTACAAACATAACAATTAACAACAAAATCTAGTCTAACAATCTAATAATCGTATGTTGTAGTCTATCAAAAATCTGATTGAACTAGAATAGGTTTCCCTCCTCTGCATCCTTTTTTCTTTTCTTTTTCTTTTCTTTACAGATTCAGTCTCTCAGGTGGCTTAGACAGCATCCAGCCTTAGTGTAGCCACATTGTGGTGTTTACCTGACAGGTGCACGCGAAAGCCCTAGGTGTGGGTTTGACAGGGCTTGGCGTGTGGCAGTGAGTGGAGGAGCTTCCACCAGACTTCTTGCTGTGTGTGTGCCTGCTCAGAATCGTTCACGTCCATGGTTGGGGCGCAGTTGGCCACTCTGAGTTCCCCTCTTTTTGCGTCAGTAGAGAGAAAATGTCAACTGTCTGCCACTGTCTGTCTATCCAGACAGGTGCCAACCCTCCAGCGACCAGAGTTATCTCAGGCATGGGCTTCATTCCGGGGAAGTCCCGTGCAGACCTGTCGTAGAAGGACTTGGTGAGCTGCCGCTGGTGGGTTTCAGCTTTTCTGTGTACTCCTACCACAACACATGGCTCATTTGTTTGTCACAGGAATGGAGGTCTTGATCGTCGGGACTGAGGCGCTGCGCTGGACTGCTGTCCATGTTCTCAGTGGGGGTTTTTTCTCCCGTGAAGTATGGCTTTCCAGGAGTCTCGGATACCCAGGTGAGGAGGTCACATGCTCAAATTCCCACTCTGCAGCGAATCGCAAATTGTAGGCCCTTGTCTGTTTATTTACCTTATCCGGTTGGCCATGACGGGGAGAACTGTGCCTTGCAGCGCTTGATGACAGTCTCTGCCGACAGATCTGGAAGTAGCTCAATCTCCAAAAGTCTGAATAGTGGTCAACAATAAGCAGATATTCCTTCTGTCTGTGGCTGAACAGATCCATGCTGACAATCTGTATGATTGGCATTCATCGCTGTCGGTGTGTCATCTGATTTGTTCGAGTTGTTGATCACCACATTCAGATAGTCTCCCTGGTTGATGTACTGTGCATCTTCTTGTTCCTGCTGCAGGAACAGACGGCGTAGTCTCTTGTAGACGGTTTCCTCGGCCAGTGTTTTCTGCTGTTGCTCTGCTGAGCATGTCACTGATAAACATCTCAGGCCCTGGCTTGTAAAAAACCCTGCAGGTTATAGTTCTGAAGAGTCATGAACATGCTCTGAAGCCTTGGTGCATTCAAGATTCAAGAAGTTTAATTGTCACATACACACCACGAGGTGTGTAGTGAAATGGAGGGGGGTTGCTGAAAATGGGAAACAGAGGTTGTGGTCCCCGTTTCTGCAGTGAGAGGTGCGCCAAAGGGGAAAGGAAAAACCTAAAGGAATGCGAAACCCCTTTCAATTTTTTAAAACTCTCGAGGGGTGAGGGGCCCCGATGCAAAAGCAATGGGTGGTTATGCATTGGCAGCATCAAACCCCCTCCCCGTCAATTTCCTCCGTGAGGCTTTAGTGCCTCATAGAGCCAGCCCTCATAGATGTGCCAAAGGGTTTTAGTTGGAAATACTGTCGGTTTGGGAAAAGGGGCCAGTGCCAGGGGGTCCTTTGTCCAGCAAGCGTTTTCGAGGCTCACAGGGCCCAAAAAGGGTTTTTGCATGAATTTTCTAGATAGTTGGTAAAGCCCCCAGAGCGTACACCCTTTTTCCTCAGTTGGGGGTGGCAATCGAGAGGCTTGCACCCTTTTCTGGGTCGGCTTTAACCCGCAGATAAAAATGTGGGGTGTGCAACTGGACTTCAGCTACTTAGCTTCTGCAGGCTCCTCAGGGTTGGCAACGGGTTGCCTCCCTGGGTCCCCCCTCCTGCCTCTTCGTCCGTCCCCACCACGCCCACGACCAAAATGTCGTCAGAGATGGGCTCAATACCCTTAAAGTCCAGCTAGGAGTTCATGTTGCTTGCATTGATACACCTCAGGTGCCACCAATAGCCCAAACGGTAGCTTGAGCAACGCTTTCTTCCCAGGGGGAGCCAGGTTGTGGAGAGCTTTATTTGTGGAGGAGCAGTTTGAAATGCATTCTTAATTGATCAGGGAGAAATGGTGTGGAGCCCTCGAATGGAGTTGAGGACGAAACTTTGAATTACAGTGAAAGAGAACTACAACTATACTACTATTACTACTACTACTACAATATTAACTATTAACTACTATTACTGTTGGTACTAGTAGGATACAAGGAAGGGTACTACTGTAATAGGAATGGTACTAGTGTACTATAAAAGGTACTAGGTAGGTAGGTAACACAGTGTCTTATGGTATACTTCTGTTAGTGCAGTATTTTATTGTATATTTGCAGTACTAACACACATTACTACACCGGCTTTTGTTGTTTTTCTCACAATTTCTGGTGTTTTTTTCCTGTGGTCGGTTTATTGATGAAATTTGAAAAAATGTGGTTAGTGTTGCAATTGAAATGCTGCCTTTATGATGTATGTATGTTGTATTATGGAATTACAATAAAATATCAAAGATATGATGTTTTGTCATTATTTGTTGTTTTATTGTTAAAGGATACCTGGAAGGGAACAAGGACTATAAAGAAGGTCACTAGGGTACTAGATAGAGCACTAGGTCGGGTGCTAGAGTACAAATAAGTATAGTAGGGTACAAGGAGAGGTACGACAGGGGTACGGGTACTCGAAAGGAAGGATAATAGGGTATTAGGTAGGGTACCCAGAGGAATACTAGGTAGAGTACTAGGAAGGGTACTATATAGAGACAGAAAAAATGAAAATAAATATAAAATATATGTATTTATTCATTTTAGTATTATAGAGATTATTTAAAATATAAATGTAATATTTGATCTTTAAACATTAATTTAATTTGTTTACATTTGATATTCTTTAAATATATTCATATTTTCATTTTATTCATTTTTTTATTTTAGTTTTGTATTTTTTATTATTTCTATTCTTATTGTTATTAATTATTATTATTATTTCACTATTACTCCATCTAATTGTATTGTTAACACATTTTAAAAGAATTGTATATAAATTTCTGTTTACATTTTTTGTTTGTATGTTTTATATTCAGGTCAATTTTATTTATTTATGTTTTTCACAAAACATTTTTTTTACTCCAAATAAATGTTATTATTTTTAACCCAATATATTTGTCTTTAATATTTTAACACATTTATTTTTATCTTTATATAGTATATGTATTTTTATTTCAGTTAAAACACATTTATGACCACCACATGTATTTATTTTTTATTTTTTTATACATTTTTAAATATAATTTTACTATTTTTTGTTATATTTACCCACTTTTAATTGTATTGTTATAATTATTATGATTAATACATTTATGCCTAATCTATAATTTCGATTTCTCAAATTTAGTAATAATAATAATAATAATAATAATAATAATAATAATTTAGAAATTATTTTTTCTTCTATTTTTTTTTCTTTAAAAAATCTGTTTGAGGGTTTCCGGTCGTCGGTTTTTACTTTAAAACACCCACACCAGGAAATCGTATGTCGTCGTGAGATGAGGAATAATCTGAGGAAGTTAGGGTGCAGGAATTCACATTAAAAGGATTAGTGAGCATGGGTGAGAGAGCACAGGTCAGGGTACTGTTAGCTTTCGTAAGGGATACAGGTCTTTTTTTATAGGGTATAATGTAGTCTAGGGTGTGTGAGTGTGTATGTGTTTAAATGAGGTTTGGGATTTGGATTCAAATCATTGTCTGATCCACACTCCGGAGCAGAAGGTGGCGGTAATGCACCAATAAACTGGATGCCAACCGCCGTAAAACAAGAAGAAAAAGAAGAAGAAGAAGACAAAGAAGAAGAAGAAGAAGCGTATTGTCGTCACTTCCGCAAGCTTGACGCCGGTCGCTCGAATTGCTACAAGCAGCTAACGGTTCTCCAGATAAACGAGCGAAAACCGGCATCTTTCCCACGGGGAAATTCACAAAATGAAGAATTTTTCGGATTTAACGAAGACACTGAAACAAAGGGGGGGAGAAAAAAAAGGTAGAGTTCAGCGGAATTTACCCGGGTTGAGCCGCGGTAGCCGTCGGCTATTGAGTTGAACGTACAGTAAAGCCGCTAACGCTAGCTAGATGTTAATTCCCTTTATCCCGTAGATTCTCGTTAATTTCCCCCCCAAAGCTTCAGCTTTCCTCGCCCTCGAAGTTTCCTCACTAAAGCTAAATTCTGCATTTATCGTGATAAATGTGGTGGTTTGCTAAAAAAGAAGATAACTTCGTGGCTTTTTAAACTAGCGATGCTCGCTGGCTTTTCAGTAAATGGTAATATTCCCACTAAAATGTATTGTAATGACGCGGGGTGAAAGGTAGACGGAATGTAGGGAATGTTCCGGAGCAATGTTGTCTGGAAGTCTTGCCGAAATTCTGGTTTAAATGTGTTGTGTTCATGGTGTTTGTTTTTTTTGCTAGTTTGTGGTTCCAGTAAGGTACTTTTATTTTGAGCACATAAATAATATTCCTCCTCCATAATTCCCACCTAGGAAACGTAAATTTTCCTTTTTTTTTTAAATTTACGGAATCACAAAGTTGATACATTTAGTTAAATTTATTTAATATAACATTTAATATTATTTTTTGATATTTAAAATAATTCCTACATTGTTTAAAAACTATTACAAATTTAGTTTAGAAAATATGTTATATGAAACTATATTTAATTATTACTAGTTGGAAATTTTTTTT
>JAXDDX010000449.1:0-59340 GCA_034670405.1 Hoplostethus atlanticus | reverse complement strand
GCCCACGGGGGGAAGAAACGCGCAGGGGGTGCAACTTTAGATCCCCCGAGGATCGTTGGGACAGGACGGCCCCAACACCGGAGTCGGAGGCGTCCACCTCCACCACAAACTGGCTTGAGGAGTCTGGATGTCTCAGGACCGGGGCGGACGTGAAGAGCTGCTTGAGGTGGATGAAAGCCGCATCCGACTCGGGAGTCCAGGTGAACGTGGAGAGTGTGGAGGTGAGCCAGGTAAGCGGGACTGCAACCCTGCTGAAGTAACGGAAGAATCTTGTGTAGAAATTTGTGAAGCCAAGGAATTGCTGGAGTTGTTTCGGGAGGAGGGTGTCGGGTCCGTCTTCACCTGCCCCTGCTCGATAATGTAGCCTAGGAAGCTCACAGATGACATGTGAAACTCACACTTTTCAGCTTTAACAAACAGTTTATTATCGAGCAGGCGATGGAGCACCAACCTGACATGCTGAACGTTTTCCTCCATGTCCCGGGAAAAAAAATCAAGATATCGTCTAAATAGACAAAGACAAAGCGGTTCAGCATGTCACGGAGGACGTCATTGATGAGTGCCTGGATGACTGCTGGGGCGTTGGTGAGACCGAAGGACATGACGAGGTACTCAAAGTGGCTGAGGGCGGTGTTAAAGGCCACTCGTCACCTTCTCGGATCCAGATGAGGTGGTAGGCATTACGGAGGTCTAGTTTGGAAAAAACAGTAGCATGTTGGAGAGGCTCAAAGGCAGGGTCAATGAGCGGGAGGGGATATTTATTTTTAACGGTGATGTTATTCATGCCCCAGAAGTTGATGCAGGGGCGCAGGGCGTGATCTTTTTTCTCCATGAAGAAGAACCCGACGGGAGATGAGGAGGGCCTGAACCCTGCTGCCAGGGAGTCATGGATGTAACTCAAGATTCAAGAAGTTTATTTGTCACATACACACACGAGGTGTGCAGTGAAATGTAAAGTGGCAATGCTCAGCAGAAATGTGCAAAATAACAGGTTCACACTATTTACAATAAACCAACACAATATTTACAATGTCACAGTTTTAAGAGCTCTATATAAAAAACAACACAATATTTACAATAAGAGCACTTTATAAAAATATAGTAAAAAGGGAAAAAGGGAAATTGTATGTATAATATAATATAAATTATAAATGATGTGTAGTCTTTACCTAAGTGTGTGTGTGCATAAGAGGGGCAGTGTGTGTGTCTTGGTGGGGGCCCTGGTGAGGTCAGAGTTCACAGTCCTGATGGCCTGAGGAAAGAAACTCCGTCTCAGTCTCTCTGTTTTGGCAGCATGACTACGGAGGCGCTTGCCTGACCGCAGCAGCTGAAACAGTCCGTTGTTGGGGTGGTGAGGATCCTTCATGATCCTGCAGGCTCTGGTTCTGCACCTCCTGGTGTATAAGTCCTGCAGGGTGGGGAGTGTAGTTCCAATAGTGCGTTCAGCTGAACGCACTACTCTCTGCAGAGCCTTCCTGTCCTGAGCGAAGCTGTTGCCAAACCAGGCAGTGATGCTTCCTGTCAGGATGCTCTCTACAGCTCCAGAGTAGAAGGACTGAAGGATCCTCCGGGAGACTTTAAATTTCCTCAGTTGCCTGAGGTGGTAAAGGCGCTGCCTTGCCTTTCTCACCAGAGTGTCTGTGTGTGAGGACCATGTAAGATCCTCAGAGATGTGGACTCCCAGGTATTTATACCTGCTCACCCTCTCCACAGTAGTCCCATTAATCCCCAATGGTGAGTACGTCCTCTGTTGTTGTGTCCTCCTAAAGTCCACAATCAGCTCCTTAGTTTTGGTGACATTCAGGAGGAGGCTGTTGTCCTGGCAACAGAGTGACAGGTCAGCAACTTCCTCCAGGTAGGCCTTCTCGTCGTTGATGGAGATCAGGCCCACCACCACTGTGTCATCCGCAAACTTAATGATGGTGTTGGAGCTGAACCTGGCCACACAGTCATGTGTTTACAGGGAGTACAGTTGGGGGCTGAGGACGCAACCCTGGGGGGATCCTGTGTTCAGGGTGAGGGGGTTGGAGGTGTGTCTGCCCACCCTGACCACCTGGGGCCTGGCGGTCAGGAAGTCCAGGATCCAGGCACACAGGGGGGTGTTCAGTCCCAGCTCAATCAACTTACCAGCCAGTCTGGTGGGGACTATGGTATTGAAAGCTGAACTATAATCAATGAACAGCAGTCTCACATAGCCCCCCTTCCGGCTGTCCAGATGAGAGAGTGTGGTGTGCAGTACCTGGGAGACAGCATCATCCGTTGATCTGTTGGGACGATAAGCAAACTGCAGTGGGTCCATGGAGCAAGGGAGGAAGGCACAGATGTAGTCCTTTATCAGCCTCTCGAAGCATTTCATGACCGCCGAGGTGAGGGCCACCGGTCGGTAGTCATTCAAGCATGCTGGAGAAGCATTCTTGGGCACAGGGACAATAGTGGATCTCTTGAAGCAGGCGGGGACCACAGACTCAGCCAGGGAGATGTTGAATATAGTGGTGAACACTGGAGCTAGCTGATTAGCACAGGTCTTCAGTACTCGCCCAGATATGCCATCTGGACCAGCAGCTTTCCTGGTGTTCACCCTCGTCAGAGCCCTCCTCACACTGTGCTCAGTCACAGAGAGTGTGTGTTCGTCCCCAGCGGTAGAACTCACTCCGGCTGCGCTAACGGTGATGTTGTTAGCTGGCGAGCTAGCGCTGTTGTTGCTAGCCTCAAACCGTGCATAGAATGAGTTCAGGTCCTCCGCTAGGGATGCGTCGGCACTCACAATTGCGGGGGTCTGCCCTGGTAGTCCGTTATAGTCCGTAGCCCCTGCCATAGGCGTCTGGTGTCGCGCTGCTCCATCTGCGACTCCACTCTGTCCCTATACCTCCTCTTGGCCTCCTTCACCGCCCTTCTCAGTCCATAGGACGCTGCCTTGTGCTCGTCCATGTTGCCGGATACAAGAACGGAGTTATAGGCAGCAGTGCGGGTGTTCAAAGCGTCGTGGATGGATCTATCAACCCACGGTTTTTGGTTAGGAAAGGACCTAACTTTTACCGTGGGGACGATGATGTCCACTAGCGTTGCTATGAAGCTCGTTACTACTTCCGTAAACTCGCTGACGTCCCTGGAACTGGATTGGAACATGTCCCAGTCGACGTCACGCAGAGCGTCCTGTAGCTCAGCCTCTGATTGGTCAGACCACCGCTTTACGTCCCTCGTCACTACCGCTTCCCGTGCTATCCTTTGTTTATACTCCGGTAGCAGGAAAATGGCGGCATGGTCTGATTTGCCGAACGGAGGGAGAGAGACAGCCTTGTAGCCTCTCTTGAACGGCGTATAGCAGTGGTCCAACGTTCTTTCCCCTCTGGTAGCACACGTAATGTGCTGATGAAAGTTCGGCATGACTTAGCCTCCCTCTCCGGACGAGAGAGGTTGTAGAGGCAGCTAGTAGGCAGGGGAGCTCCGGGAAGCAGGTCGATGGGCAAGTCGTAAGGACGATGAGGTGGTAGGGAGAGGGCCCGTTGTTTATTGAACACTTCACCGAGATCATGATAGTCGGGGGGAACAGAGGAGAAGTCGGGAGGCTCGGGAACAGGAGCGGTCGCAGACTTACTGGGGGCTAGGGCAGACAGGAGACAGGGAATGGCAGAATACGCTCCAGCTGATAACGGAACCAGAGGACCAGTCAATGTGAGGGTTGTGGAGTGCCAGCCAAGGCCGGCCCAGCACCACTGGAGCATGGGGAGAGGAGATGACGTGGAGTTGGATACGCTCCCGGTGGTTCCCCGACAGGACCAACGTGAGGGGTGCGTAATCCGGGCCAGGAGCTTGCCATCCAGCGCATTGACCGTCAATGGGGAGGAGAGAAGTTCGGTGGGGATCCCGGCCTGGGAAACCAGCGTGGAGTCAATAAAGCTGGCATCGGCGCCGTAGTCCATTAACGCGAGCACCGGGAGCGTCTCTTTGGACCAGAGAAGGCGTCAAATTGAACGCAGGACTGGGGGACTGGAGAACGGGCAGTGGCATGGCTCATCAGGGTCCCCGCAGTCACTGATGAGCCTCCCCTTTTAGCCGGAGAGGACAGGTAGCCAGGAAATGGCCAGCCTGGCCGCAGTAGAGGCAGGCTCCCGAGTCCATCCTCCGTTCCACTGGGGAAAGCCGGGTCCGGGCTAGCTGCATAGGCTCTGCTTTGGAGACTAGGTTAGCCCTGGCATCCCCACTACCCCCCAGGAGATGAGCAATTCCCCTGGGGAGACCTGGCTCGACTCGCCACTGTGTAGCCAGGTCGGACACCTTAATAGCTAACTGAATAGCCTAGTCTAATGTCCCTAGTTCCCCTCCGAGCGCCACCTCCCTACTAACTTCCCGGCTGAGTCCGCTCTGGAAAGCAGTAATAAGGGCGCTATCGTTCCAGCCAACTTCAATAGCCAAGCTGCGGAATTTGCCTATGTATTGTCGAACACTGAGCTTGCCCTGCCGGAGTCTCAATAAGTGTTGTCCTGCTTGTTGCCCTTGTATGGGGTGGTCAAAAACACGTTTAAGCTCAACAGAAAGAGCTGCAAACGACTGGGCTGTGGGAGAGCCCTGCTCATAGAGAGCGTTGTATAGACTCAGTGGGGCTCCCTCCAACAGATTAACAATGAATGCTACCTTAGCTGCTTCGCTACCATAGTGAGATGGTTGGGCACTGAAAGTGAGACGACACTGAATGAGAAACTCACAACAGGTGTTGGGATCGCCAGAATACTTTGCCAGGGGTGGAATGTGAGGCTCCGAGACGGGAGAGGCAGCAGGAGCTGGTTGGGCGGCCGCTGGGGGTGGCGAGGAATCCGTACTCATGGTCTGTCCCAAGCTGAAAGTGGCCAAAGCAGTGGAGATGTCCTTCAGCTGAACTAGGACAGCTTGCAGCGCCTGCTCGTGTTGGCCCAAGCGCTGCCCCTGGTTCGAGATTGCCTGCTTCAGGGTGTCGTAGTCTGCTGGGTCCATGCTGGCCAGATTGTTCTGTCAGGATTACGGTTGTATCTGGAACCAGAATGCAGACCACGACAAGGGAGTAGGAAAAAGAGGTTTTAATGGAGGAGCGGAGCAGGTGATGGGATGGTGGGGGGTGCAGAGGCTGGGCTGGTTGGAGCTGGGGTAGGCAGGAGAGAGAGGAGCAGGCAGGTGAGAGGGAAGCAGACAGGCTGGTGGGTTGCGGCAAGGAGACACAGGGAAAGAGATGTTCAGGGGATCCTGGAAGATAGGAGAATGAGGTTAGTAACGCACGAGGGCACACAAGGAAATAACTCAAGGACTAGAAGTCAAGAGCGGCCAAGAGAGTGACTACCACTGTAGTTGGCGGAACAATCTGGCGATGAGTGGTTGGAGAGCCGGGGTATATATCTTGCAGGGCTGATGGGCTGATGGAGAACAGGTGTGGAGGAGAGGCAGGACCGGGAGAGGGAGCCACACCCACGCCACACACACACACGATGAGAGACAGACAGGGGAGGTGGAGACACAAGGGAGGCAGGGACACAAAGAAACATAAGGAAAACCTGGAGTCGGGGCTGGAGCCGTGACACCCGGCTTTCCTCCCACTCATCGCCAGATTGTTTGCTCTGCTTCAGTGGTAGCTACTCTCCAGCCTTCGTTCGTATTAGATATTGCCTATGCTTGTTTCCCCGTGTTTGCTCCTGTTAATACCTGCTCTGTCTCTTGAACTCCAGGAACCCAGCCTGTCTGCTTGCCTGCCTGTCACCTGCCTGCTAACCTGCCAGCTCTTCACCCATCTCCGCTTTCCCCCGTCATCACACCGCCTCGCCATCTCCACTTCCCGGGCCATATTCAGCCTTACCTATTCCTCCCATCTCCGGTTATCCTCTCAATAAACCTGTTTGACTACCATCAGCCTCAGCCTCTGTGTTCTGCGCTTGGGTCCGCTTGTCTGCTACCCTTGACAGAACAATCTGGCCAGCATGGACCCAGCAGACTACGTCCTGAGGCAGGCGATCTCCAACCAGGGGCAGCGCTTGGTTCACCATGAGCAGACGTTGCTAACAGTCGTGGACCAGTTAAAGGAGATCTCCTCCACACTGGCAACCCCCCGCTTGGAACAAGCCACAACCATGGCGGCGACCTCCTCTCCACCACCAGCAGCCGCCCAACCAGCTCCTCCAGTCTCTCCCGTCTCTGAGCCCCAATTCCACCTCCATCAAGGTATTCTAGCGATCCCAACACCTGCCGTGAGTTCCTAACCTAGTGTCAGTTAACTTTTTGTGCCCAGCCTTCTCGCTACGGCAATGAGGCTGCCAAGCTAGCTTACGTAGTGAATATTTTGATTTCATGTTGTGAAATCCAGCTTATGCACCTGACCGGAACCTTTTGGTAGAGCACAGGGTCTCACGTCTTATATTCATTTTACTCTGAAATAACTTGAAAATGGTGCAATTGTCGGTTGAAAATCTAAAGATTTCTGGGCTGGGCTAAGCCCCCAATGTTTCAAGCTCTGTGACGGCTGCAACTACCAGCCGCACTATCAACGTAGCACACAAACGGTAACCCTACACAAATGGACACCTTTTAACATAGGAATGATACTGACAATAGGTAGCTGTTAAAAACCTTTATTAGCTTTGTGACATGAATGATTTGAGTACACGCAATCTTTCATGTGGACATGTGACATGCTATAATATACTTTCCTTTGTCGAGTATCCTGCGGAACGATCAGTCCAACAAAGACCGAGCCGCTGCCTCAGACCAACTTATGTGGGCCAACAGGCTGATTGGACCCTACCACACCAGCTACAGCCAGAGGGGTGGTTTGGAACTTTCTGGCAGGAAGTCATCACAATAAAGTGATGACGTACCCTATAATCAACTATGGGCTTGCCCAGTGTGTGGGCGTGTGTGTGTATATATAGCACTGCTGGTGTGACTGAAGGAGTTAGTTTTGTTTAGTCACAGCACTTATGCTTTTATTTTGACTTAGTTCTGTTTATTTTGACTGATATAATTTGTCTCTAGAGCAGTTCCTTAAGTTGAAGTTTATGGTTTTGTTGTTATTTGTTTTGTTACTGGTTTTGTTATCCCTCTTAACAAACTGTATATATTTTGGGCTAATAAAACCCTTATTTTTTCACACCACCTGATCTCCCAGTTATACTGCCAACCCCGGGTCCCTCACATATGGTGGCAGCGGTGGGATCCAGCAGTAGGAGGTGCAGGTGAAGTGTTTTGTATTTTTTTTTTTGCTTTGTTTTTCCTCAACATGAAGAAAGCTGCAAAAGGAGGAAGAGCACCAGTCGCTCGAGACCAGCAGTTGGGCGTGGAGGAGCAAGCTGAGGAGGAAGGGGCCGAGGGTGGAGCCATGCCCTCAGAAGGAGAGGAGGTCCGGGAGCCCACCCTTACCGACTTGGCCAACATTCTCCGTGCCCACCTGGGGCAGCAGCAGGAACGAGATGACCGGCTAGCTGTAGAGACAGCACGCCAGGAGCAGCGGTTTAAAGCCTTGCAGCACCAGTTTAATATGCTTCAGTTAGAGGTGCAGGCTCGCACCTCTCCAACGTTTGGTCAACCCTCTGGGAAGTTGGACACCCTGGACCCTGTTGTGGACTCTGTTCCTCTCCCTGCCCAGACAGTAGTTGGGGTTTCCCATAATGACAGCTCCTCTACAGTACACCTAAGGTCTGTTAAGGAGCCAAGGCTTCAGCAGTTAACCGACACTGATGATATTGAACATTTTCTTATCACTTTTGAGAGAATAGCTGTAGCATGCAGATGGCCAATGGAAGATTGGGCTTTTAGGCTGATACCATTATTGACAGGCAAAGCCAGGAGTGCCTATGTACATATGGACAATGAGGATGCTCTAGATTACGAAGCTGTTAAAATGGGCATTCTTCAAAAATATGATATAAATCCGGAAACCTATAGACAGAAATTTCGCAGCCTTGAGGTTGAGCCAGAAGAGAACCCAAAAGAACTGTATGTTAGATTAAAGGATCTTTATGGGAAATGGGTTCAGCCTAAAGGAAAAACTGTGAATGAGATTGGGGAAATTATTGTTCTCGAGCAATATCTGAGAATGCTTTCCCCTGAGCTCCAGGTTTGGATTAGGGAGCACAATCCTGCCACAGCCGCTGAAGCAGCTTCCCTGGCTGATGTCTTTGTTGCGGCCAGGCGAAAGAAGCAGCCATGGAGTTTCACTGCCTGGAAGACAACTAAGGACCACAAAGGGCCAGGCGTCTCTTGGCCGTCTAGGGGTAGTCACTACAGGGGGTAAGGCTCCTGTAAAGGAGAACCAGACTTTGATGAAATCATTTGCTAAACCTACCACAGTACCCGTATGCTATTTATGTGGTGAAGAGGGACACACCAAACCTGTTTGCCCCAAGAACCCTGTGAAATTAACTCAGATGTGTTATGTTCCTAGAGGTGACCTGGGGCCCAAAATGGCGCCAGAGCAGCCACTGAGGGAGACCAGGGTGGAAATAAATGGCTGTGAGTTAAAAGCACTCATTGATACAGGCAGCACTCAGACTCTTGTCCAGAGACAGTTTATTCCTCCCCACAGTGTGCGTATGGCTGATACGGTGCCTATCTGTTGTGTGCATGGAGACAAAAAATTGTATCCTACAGCAGATGTATACATCAAGGTGCGAGGCCAGAACTATCTCATGAGTGTGGGGGTTGCTGAACATCTTCCCTTTCCTGTGGTGCTGGGTCATGATCTGCCTGTCCTTGTTGATCTCTTGCATCCAAGTAAGTTGTGTAATGTGGCAATCACACGAGCTAAAGCCAGGGAGACTCTACAGTCCATCCAACCTTTAAGTGAACTCCCCTTCTATGATGCTGAGATTGAAGAAAAGCCTGGAAAGGATCGCAAATCACGTAGCCAGAAACGACAGGAAAAATTCCAACATACGAAAGTAGACTCCCCCATTGAGTTACATCCGCAACTGCCCTTAGGGTTTCAACTACCAACAGACATCCAAGTATCACAACAAGATGACCCTAGCCTAGCTCCTTATTTGCAGCAAGCCAGAGACTATAAGGAAGGGGGTGAGGTGCAGTTGCTAAATGGGGATGGGTACCTTATGGAAAATGGGATACTATACCGCCAGCAAGGGCCAGCAAAGCAGCTAATGGTGCCTAAATCAGCTAGAGAAACTGTACTTGGGTTGGGTCATTCTGTTCCCTGGGCAGGCCACCTGGGGAAACATAAAACCATTGCCCGCATTAAGAGACATTTTCACTGGCCGGGGTTACGTGATGATGTGGCCCAGTACTGCCGAAGCTGTCCCCAGTGCCAGCAAACCTCAGCCCGGTACCCCTTTAAAGTTCCCCTCCAGCCATTGCCGGTCATTGTTACCCCGTTTGAACGTTTGGGGATGGATATTGTGGGCCCAGTGGAAAGGAGTAAGGCAGGAAATCGCTTTATGTTGGTGATCACAGATTACGCTACCCGTTATCCCGAAGTGTTCCCACTTAAAACTGTTAAGGCTAAGTCAATTGCTCTTTGCCTGGTGCAATTCTTTGCAAGGGTCGGGTTCCCCAGGGAAATTCTCACTGACCAGGGGACCAATTTCATGTCCAAATTGTTAAGGGATGTGTACCAACTGCTGGGGATTAAAAGCATAAGAACTACCCCATACCATCCTCAAACTGATGGTCTGACAGAGCGTTTCAACCAAACCCTCAAACAAATGCTCAGGAAATTCATTAATGACAGAGGATCTGACTGGGGTCAGTGGTTACCTTATCTGCTTTTTGCTTACAGGGAGGTACCCCAGGCCTCAACTGGCTTCTCCCCGTTTGAACTGTTGTATGGCCATGAGGTAAGGGGACCACTCTCTTTGCTGAAGGCACAATGGGGGAAGGATCACAGGACATCACAGCCTCAGAGTGTTGTTGCCTATGTTGTCCACATGAGGGAGAAGCTCGAGAAGATGACGATGCTTGCTCAGCAGAATATGACAGAACCAGAAAACATGGTATGACAAATCTGCCCGGGAGCGGAGTTTTTCCCCTGGACAGAAAGTGTTGGTTATGCTCCCCACACAAGAAAGCAAACTACTGGCTAAGTGGCAAGGCCCATATGAGGTAACAAAAAAAATGGGTCCCACTACTTATGAGATTGCCACTCCTGGTGAGGCACGGGCCAAGAGAATTTTGCATGTTAATCTGCTAAAGGAATGGTTCCCCAGGTCTGACAAAAAAGCAGAGGTTTTGTTGATTAGGCGTGTGGAGGATGAGGATGACAACGGAGAGCAGTACCTTCCTGTACCTGTTCCGGCCCTGCCTGACCTGACCCACCTCACTGCTCTTCAGCAAGCCCAGGTGAGCGCCCTCTGTGTCCCAGATGTTTTTAAAGAAACTCCAGGCCATACAAATGGGATTGAACACAATATTGTGCTTAAGGATAAGGCTACTGTAAGGAGATTGAGTTACAGAATTCCAGAGCGCCTCCTGGTGTCTTTAAAAAAGGAAATTGATCTGATGTTGTCCCTGGGAATCATTGAAGCATCAAGAAGTGAATGGTGTAATCCCATTGTCTTGGTCCCAAAGAAAGATGGCACTATAAGATTCTGTATAGACTTCCGATATCTAAATTCCATCTCACAGTTTGATTCCTATCCAACCCCTCGCATTGATGAACTGATTGACTGTTTAGGCAAAGCTAAGTTTCTAACAACCATCGATCTCTGCAAGGGTTACTGGCAGGTGCCGTTGACGCCACAGTCCCGTGAACTGACCACCTTCCGTACATCATGGGGCCTCTTTCAGTTCACGGTAATGCCATTTGGACTGCATGGTGCCCCAGCTACATTCCAAAGGTTGATGGATCAGGTACTGATGGGGCTTTCAGATTTTGCAGGCGCATACTTGGATGATATTGTCATTCATAGTGCCACATGGGAGGAGCATATGGACCATCTGAAGACGGTAATTGGACGTCTCCAGGACGCAGGGCTGACTGTCAACCCGTCTAAGTGCCATTTCGCCAAGACTGAGACTGAATACCTTGGGTATGTCATTGGGAATGGAGTTATCAAACCCCAGATTCATAAGATCCAGGCCATTCACTCTTGCCCACTACCGCAGACAAAGACCCAGCTGAAGTCGTTCATTGGGATGTCAGGTTGGTACAGACGTTTCGTGCCTAATTATTCCTCTCGAGCTGCTGTACTTACAGATATGACCAGACGGATGAGCCCTACTCGGCTGCAGTGGAGTGAGGAGGCAGAGTTGGCTTTTAAAGACCTTCAGGATGCACTGAGTAAGAACCCTGTTTTATCTAGCCCTGACTTTGACAAAAACTTTCTTTTACAAACTGATGCCTCAGAGCGAGGGTTGGGAGCTGTGCTTCTGCAGGGGGAGCCCAACAACTACCACCCAGTGGCTTATATCAGCAGGAAGTTGTTCCCCAGGGAGACTCGTTATTCCACAGTGGAAAAAGAGTGTCTGGCTGTGAAATGGGCCTTGGACTCCCTCAAATATTATCTCCTGGGAAGAGAGTTTATCCTGGAAACAGACCACAAGGCACTGAAGTGGATGGAAGGGATGAAGGATGCTAACAGCCGCATCACTCGCTGGTATCTGGCAATGCAGCCATTCCGTTTCACCATCCATCATATACCAGGCAGAGATAACGTAACCGCCGACTTCCTATCACGCTCTCACGGCGTGATACCAGAAGGGGGGGAGTGTGTGACGGCTGCAACTACCAGCCGCACTATCAACGTAGCACACAAACGGTAACCCTACACAAATGGACACCTTTTAACATAGGAATGATACTGACAATAGGTAGCTGTTAAAAACCTTTATTAGCTTTGTGACATGAATGATTTGAGTACACGCAATCTTTCATGTGGACATGTGACATGCTATAATATACTTTCCTTTGTCGAGTATCCTGCGGAACGATCAGTCCAACAAAGACCGAGCCGCTGCCTCAGACCAACTTATGTGGGCCAACAGGCTGATTGGACCCTACCACACCAGCTACAGCCAGAGGGGTGGTTTGGAACTTTCTGGCAGGAAGTCATCACAATAAAGTGATGACGTACCCTATAATCAACTATGGGCTAGCCCAGTGTGTGGGCGTGTGTGTGTGTGTATATATAGCACTGCTGGTGTGACTGAAGGAGTTAGTTTTGTTTAGTCACAGCACTTATGCTTTTATTTTGTAGCTTAGTTCTGTTTATTTTGACTGATATAATTTGTCTCTAGAGCAGTTCCTTAAGTTGAAGTTTATGGTTTTGTTGTTATTTGTTTTGTTACTGGTTTTGTTATCCCTCTTAACAAACTGTATATATTTTGGGCTAATAAAACCCTTATTTTTTCACACCACCTGATCTCCCAGTTATACTGCCAACCCCGGGTCCCTCACAAGCTCTATGACCGTCCAAGAGCTGGCCATAGAGGATCTGTCTAGGGAGGCGGTGGGCAGGCTTGTGGATCACATGCCCGACCCAGCGCAGATGTTTTTGTGCAAGGAGCACTGCAATGCTGGGTGTGTGGGTCCGGTCGTGGATTTCCACGTAGGGCACTCTGTCTTCCCAGGACAAACCCAGGATCTTTTGAAGGCAGCGGATGTGGAAAGCCTCTAGTGTTCGTATGTGCCTCTGGTAGGGAGTCCAGGTTTCCGAGCCGTAAAGCAGTGTGGAAAGGCAGACTGCCTTGTACACAGCTGCTTTGGTGGAGATGGTTAGGTTCCTGTTTAGGAAAACTCTGGACTTGAGCCTGCCAAAGGCAGCAGAGGCCAGGCCAATGCAAACCTGGAGGTCATCATCGATGTTGCAGGAGGGAGACAGAATGCTACCGAG
Source organism: Hoplostethus atlanticus (assembly GCA_034670405.1). Classification (NCBI taxonomy): domain Eukaryota; kingdom Metazoa; phylum Chordata; class Actinopteri; order Trachichthyiformes; family Trachichthyidae; genus Hoplostethus; species Hoplostethus atlanticus. The sequence continues at coordinate 46,543 of JAXDDX010000449.1, read as the reverse complement.
GTAGGTGAAGTGTGGGACGATGGCAAGTGGGTGACCATCAAGGGTGAAGGTAGGCGCACGTGGTTGGGGGATGGACTCTTGCACAACTATCTGTGTTTTCTGATGTTGATCTGGAGACCAATGGCACTGTATGTGGAGGCAACCACATTTAGTGCACGCTGTAAGGATTCTGGTGACGTGAGCGAGGAGAGCGCAGTCAGCATACTGTAGCTCCACGATGTGTTTGGGTGGTGGTTTTGGTAGTGGCTTGAAGGCGCCGGATATTAAAAGGTTTCCATCCAGTCTGTACTGTATCTGTACCCATCTGTGGGATCCAGGGACTTGTGAGAGAGTAGAGTGACAGTGGAAAGGAAAATGTTGAAGGTAGTTGGGGCTAGAACACACCCTTGCTTGACCCCCATGTCCACATTGAAGAAGGGGGATTGTTGGCCACCGATGCTCACACAGGCTTGCATCCTGTCATGGAGTTGCCACAGGATGTTCCTGAACTTTGGTGGAACCCCCAACCTCCCGAGTACTTCCCACAACAGTTCCCGGTTTACTGTGTCGAAGGCCTTGGACAGATCAATGAACGCTAGGTACAGGTCTTTGCGATGTTTTCTGCATTTTTCCTGTACCTGCATCTGCATTTTCATGTCCGCAGTGCTTTGATCACGCCTAAGCCACACTGGGATTCGGGCAGGATGGCTTCTGTTATATGGGTTGCTAGGCGGAGTAGCATGATCCGAGCTAGCACCTTCCCGGCCACTGATAGGAGGGAAATACCTCTGCTGTTACCGCAGTCTGCCTTGTCACCTTTGCGCTTGTACATTACATTACATTACAGTCATTTAGCAGACGCTTTTATCCAAAGCGACTTACAATAAGTGCATTCAACATAGGTAGGCAAGAAAACTACTAGTCACCAGACATCGTAAGTGCATTTCCTTCCTAAACAAGCAACTAAGAGCATAACTAGTGTTAAGGTAAGAGTGCAATAAGTTAGCAACCTACTATATCTTAAACAAATGAGACAAATAAGAGAATCAAATAAACAAGAGCTAAGACAAATAAGTGAACCAAATAAGCAAGAGCTAAGACAAATAAGTGTATCAAATGAACAAGAGCCAATAAACAAGAGCTCAGACACATAATTGACGACAAATAGGCATGGCTAAGGAGAAGGGTCAGGGTAGTGTTTCCTGAAGAGGTGGGTTTTCAGCCTGCGGCGAAAGATGGGCAGCGACTCTGCTGTCCTGACATCAGTGGGGAGTTCATTCCACCACTGCGGGGCCAGGACAGAGAAGAGCCGTGACCGTGTAGATCGGCCGCAGGGACCTCTGAGCGACGGGGCAACCAGTCGCCTCGAGGCAGCAGAGCGAAGTGGTCGGGCGGGGGTGTAAGGCTTGACCATAGCCTGGAGGTAAGAAGGAGCTGTTCCTTTCACTGCCCTATAGGCTAGCACTAGGGTCTTGAACTGGATGCGAGCTGCTACAGGGAGCCAGTGTAGAGAACGGAGAAGGGTAGTTGTATGGGAGAACTTGGGCGGTTGAACACCAGACGAGCTGCAGCTTTCTGAACAAGCTCCAGAGGTCTGATGGCAAACGCCGGGGCACCAGCAAGGAGGGGAGTTGCAGTAGTCCAGGCGGGGAGATGACAAGAGCCTGGATGAGCACCTGCGCTGCCTTGTCAGTGAGGAAGGGGCGAATCCTCCTGATGTTGTAGAGGAGGAATCTGCAGGAGCGTGTCACTGATGCGATGTTTGCCGAGAACGACGTTGGTCTCCGGTACACCAGATTCTCGCATCCGAGTTGACGTCTACAACACCCAGCTTCCGAGAAAAGTTTAGCACCCCAGATTTTTTGCTCTGCTTCAGTGGTAGTATTTCTCCACCCTTCGTTCGTATTAGATATTCCCTAGTTGGGTTTTTCCCCCGTGTTTGCTCCTGTTAATACCTGTTTCTTTTTCTCTTAAAACTCAGGGAACCCGCCGTTGTTCCCCTCCTGTCCCCTGCGGGAAACCTGCCGTCTTCACCCATCTCCCGCTTTCCCCCCGTCATCACCCCCCCTCCCCATCTCCATTCCCCCGGGCCCAATTTTCACCCTTTACCTATTCCCCCCATCTCCGGTTTTTCCTCTCAAAAAACCCTTTTTGGGAATCCTTCAGCCTCAGCCTCTGTGTTCTGCGCTTGGGTGCTTGTCTGCTCCCCTTGACAGAAAAAATTTGGGCCCAAGCATGGCCCCAGCGGACTACGTCCTGAGGCAGGCGTTTCCCCAAACCGGGGGCAGCGTTTTTGGTTCCCCATGAGCAGACGTTGAAACCAGTCGTGGACTTTTAAAGGGATCTCCCCCACACGGGGAAAACCCCCCCCGTTTTTTGGAAAAAAAGGGCCCAAACCCAAGGGCGGCGACCTCCTCTCCACCCCCGCGCCCCCCAAAACCAGCTCCCAGTTTTCTCCGTCTCTGACCCCCAATTCCCCCCCATCAAGGTATTTTGCGATCCCAAAAACCTCCCCGTGAGTTCCAAACCCTAGTTTAAAAATTTTTAATTTTTTTGTCCCCCAGCTTCTCGTTAGGGCCCAATGAGGCTGCCAAGAGCTTACGTAGTAAATTTTTTTGGGGATTTCATTTTGGTGGAACCCAAGCTTATGCACCTACCGGAACCTTTTGGTAGAGCCCCGGGGTTCACGTTTTATATTATTTTACTTAAAATAAACTTGAAAAGGGTTTTGCAATTGTGGGTTTTGGAAAAATTCAAAAGTTTTGGGGGCTGGGCAAAGGCCCCCAATGTTTAAAGGTCTTTGACGGCTGAATACCACCCTATAAAACTTTAGCAACAAACGGTAACCTACACAAATGGCCCCTTTTTTTTACAGGAAATGTTTACTGAATAGGTTTAGCTGTTAAAAAACCTTTATTAGCTTTGGACATGAATGATTTGGTAACGATCTTTCATGTGGACGGGGAAAATGTATAATAAAATTCCTTTTTTCGGATTTATCCTCCCGGGAAAACAAATCGGCCAAAAGAGAGCGCTTCCTCAGCCCAAAATTATGTGGGCCAAAGGGGTTGGCCCCTTACCACCCAGCTACAGCCAGAGGGGGGGTTTTGGGAAACTTTTGGCAGGAAGTCTACAATAAAGTGAGGGAGGGCCCCTTAATAAAACTTTTGGGCTTGCCCGTGTGGGGGGCTTTTTGTGGTGTATATATGCACTGCTGGTTAAATAAAGGGGGGGGGGGTTAGTTTTGTTTAGTCACGGGATTTTTATGTTTTTTTTTGACTTAGTTTTGTTTTTTTTTTTGACGATAAAATTTGTCTCTAGAGCATTTCCTTAAGTTGAAGATTTTTTTTGGTTTTTTTGTTTTTGTTTTGTTATGGTTTTTTAAACCCTCTTAAACAAACTGTTTATTTTTGGGTAAAAAAACTTATTTTTTAAAACCCCTGTTTCCCCAGTTATCTCCCAACCCCCGGGGTCCCTCAAATTGGTGGCAGGGGTGGGATCCAGCAGTAGGGGGTGAGGGGGAAGTGTTTTGTATTTTTTTTTTTTGCTTTTTTTTTTTTCCTAAAACTTGAAAAAAGCGCAAAAAGGGGGGAAGAGCCCCCCGGGCCGCTCGACCCCAGCATTTGGGGCGGGGAGGAGAAAAGTGAGGAAAAAAGGGGCCCGAGGGGCCCCCATCCCCCTCAAAAGGAGGGGGGTTTCCGGGGGGGCCCCCCCCTTAAAGATTTGGAAAATTTTTCCCCTTGTGCCCCCCGGGGGCCCAGCAGGAACGAGAGGCCCGGCTAGTGTAGAGACAGCACCCCGGGAAAGAGGGTTTTTTTAAACCCTTTGGGCAAGCACCATTTTTAATATGTTCATTTTAGAGGTGCAGGTTCGCCCTCCCCAAACGTTTGGTCAACCCTCGGGGAAGTTGGACCCCCTCCCCCCTGTTTTTGGGACTTTTTCCTTTCCCCCGGGCCAGACGTATTTTGGGGGGTTTCCTTTAATTGACGCCCCTTTTACAGTACCCCTGGTCTGTTAAGGAGCCAAGGCTTCAGATTTAAACCCGACACGGGATGATATTGAAAATTTTTTTTACTTTTGAGAGAAGTGTGCATGCAGGAAATGGAAGGGGGTTTTTGGGCCTTTTTGGGGGCCCGAATCCTTTTAAATTGGGAAAAGGAATGCCGGGAAAAAGGTTTTTGGGCCAAAAATTAAAAAATGGAAACTTTTGGGGAAAAAATTTCCCAAAAAAAATTTCGAAGCCCTTTTTTAAAAGGGGAAAAAATTTCCTAAAAAAAATGTAAAAAATTTGGGGAAATTTTGACAGAAATTTTGGGCGGGGGGGGGGGGGGGGGGGGGGGGGGGGGGGGGGGGCGGGGGGTGGGGGGGGGGGGGGGGGGGGGGGGGGGGGGGGGGGGGAATGTTTTCCCCGGGAGCCCCGGTTTTGGGATTGGGGGCCCAAAAAATTCCCCACACCCGCTAAACCCAGTTTCCCCGGGTGATGTTTTGTTGGGGGCAGGGAAAGAAGAGCCATGGGTTTAAACCCCTGGAAGACAATTTGGACAAAAAAGGGCCCCAGGCTTTCTCTTGGCCGTCTGGGGGAGTCAAAACGGGGGGGGAAAAGGCCCTGAAAAAGGAAAACCAGATTTGATGAAATCTTTTGCAAAACCCTTCCACAGTCCCCGGGTTATGTATTTATGTGGTGAAGAGGGGAACCACCAAACCTGTTTCCCCCAAAAAAACCCTTTTGAAAAATTAATTTCCAAAAGTGTTATTTTTCCTAGAGGGACCTGGGCCCAAAATGGCCCCCGGCAGCCAGAGGGGCCCCCGGGTGGAAATAAATGGTTTGTGATTTAAAAACCCATCATTGATACGGGGCAGCACTCAAAACTCTTGTAAGGGGGGACAGTTTTATTCCCCCCACATTGGGGTTTTGGCGTATAGGGTTTCCCTAATTTTGTTGGTGATGGAGCCCAAAAAATTGTACCCTTACAGCAGAGGTTTTCATCAAGGTGCGGGGGCCAGAACTATTCATGGGGTGTGGGGGTTCCCTAAAAATTTTCCCCTTTTCCTGTGGGGGTGGGTAATGTCTGTCGCCTTTTGGTGATTTTGAACCAAATTTAAGTTGTGAAAATGGGGCAAAAACACCGAGCAAAAGGGCCAGGGAGTTTCAAAACCGTCCATCCAATTTTTAAGTGAACCCCCCTTCAAATGATGTGGGGATTAAAGAAAAAGCCTGGAAAGGATGAAAAATTCACGTAGCCAAAAACGACGGGAAAAAATTCCAACATACGAAAGTGGGACCCCCCATTGAGTTAAAATTCCGAAAATCCCTTAGGGTTTCAACTCCAAACAGACATAAGAAATACAAAAAAGATCCCCTACCCTGTCCTTATTTGCAGCAACCCAGAAAAACTAAAAGGGAAAGGGGGTGGGGTGAGGTCAGTTGCTAAAGGGGGTGGGTCCCTTATGGAAATTTGGGAAACCCTATACCCCCGAAAGGGCCAGCAAAGGCAAAAGGGTTTCCTAAATAGCTAGAAAAAATTTGCTTGGGTTGGGTTTTTTTTCCTGGGGGGCCCATGGGGAAATTAAAACCATTGGTTTAAGAGAAAATTTTCCCTGGCGGGGTTCCGTGATGATGGGGCCCCAGAAATCCCAAAAAGGCTGCCCCCAGTGCCAGCAAATCACCCCCGGGTACCCTTTAAAATTTTCCCCCCAGCCTTCCCCGGTAAAGTTCCCCTTTTTGAAACTTTTGGGGGTGGATTTGGGGGCCCCGGGGAAAAGGGTAAGGAAAGGAAAAACGCTTTTGTTGGTGATCACAGTTTGTCCCCGGTTTTTCCCAAAAGGGGTTTCCCATTTTTTAAAATGTTAAGGCTAAGTCAATTGTCTTTGGGTCCCAATTCTTTGCAAGGGTGGGGTTCCCAGGGAAATTCTCATGCCAGGGGCCAATTTATGCCCAAAATTTTTAAAGGGAGGTGTCCCAATTTGTGGGGTTTAAAGCTTAAGAACCCCATCCCATCCTCAATTTGATGGTTCGAAGAGGGGTTTAACCAAACCCCCCAAAAAAAATGCTCAGGAAAATTCTTTAATGACAGAGGTTTCTGGGGGGCGGTGGGTTACCTTATCGTTTTTGCTTACAGGGGGGTTTCCCCCGGGCCCTCAACTGGCTTTCCCTTTTTGAATGTTGTAGGGCCCAATGGGAAAGGGGGAAACCACTCTCTTTGTGAAAGGACAAGGGGGGAAGGGACCCACAGGACATACAGTCAGGTTTTGTTTCCCTTTATTTTTTTTTTTCCAAAATGGGGGAGAAGCCGAAAAGAGAGATGCTTGCTCAGCAAAATTTGGGCAAAACCCAGAAAAATGGTATGACAAATTCCCCGGGTGGGGGAGTTTTTCCCTGGAAGAAAGTGTTGGTTATGCTCCCCCCAAAAGAAAGAAAACCCAGGGCTAAGGGGAAAGGGCCCCATAGGGGAAGGTAACAAAAAAAGGGGTTCCCATTTCTTATGAAAATTGCATTTGGGTTTGAGGAGGGCCCAAAGAAAATTTTTTTTGGGGATGTTAATTGCAAAAGGGAAAAGGGTTCCCCGGTTCTGCCCAAAAAAGCAGGGTTTTTTTGTTGATTAGGGTGTGGAGGTGAGGATGAAACGGAGGCAGTTTTCCCTGTCCCTGTTGGGCCCCTCCCTAAAATGACCCACCTCACTCTTTTAGAAGCCCAGGTGAGGTCTGTGCCCCGATTTTTTTAAAAAAACTCCAGGAAAAAAATGGGATTGAACACAATTTTGGGCTTAAGGAAAAGGGGCCTGTAAGGAGATTGAGTTACAAAATTTCCCCAGAGCCCCTCCTGGTGTCTTTAAAAAAAGGAAATTGATCGGGATGTTGTCCGGGGAAAATCATTAAAAGCATAAAGAAGGGGAATGGTGTAAAAATTTTGGGTTTGGCCCCAAAAAAGATGGCACAAAAAGGATTTGTTTGACTTCCGATTTTAAAATTTTCCATCCCAACAGTTTGATTTTTTAAACCCCTCGCTTTTGATGAACTGATTGCCTGTTTAGGCAAAGAAATTTTTCTAACCCCCATCGATTTTTGAAGGGTTACTGGCGGGTTTGGCCGTTGCCCCACAGCCCCGTAAAATGAAAACCTTGTAATCAGGGGGGCCTTTTTCATTTTCCCGGTAATGCCTTTTGGGGACGGGCTTGGTGCCCCACCCAACAAATTAAAAAGGGTTGATTTTTTGGGGTACTGATGGGGCTTTCGATTTTGGGGATATTTGGATGATATTGTATTCATGTGCCCCAAGGGAGGAGTATGGCCCATTTTGAAGAGGTAATTGGACGTCTCCAGGAGCGGGGGTGACTGTCCCCCGTTTTAAGTCCCTTTTTCGAAAGGGACGGGATGAAATTTGGGTATGTATTGGGAAGGGTTTTTTAAAAAAACCCCCAGATTCATAAATCCGGGGCCAAATTACTTTCCCCACTCCCGCAGACAAAAAAAGGGCTGAATTTCTTTTCATTGGGTTTGTAGGTTGGTACGACGTTTGGCCCTTAATTTTTCCCTTCTCGGTGTGTATTTTACGATTTTGACCAAAAACGGAAAAACCCCTACTGGGTTTTGGCAGTGGGGGTAGGGGGCAGAGTTTTTTTTTAAAAGGGCCTTCAGGATGCAGAGTAAAAACCCCTGTTTTTATTAGCCCGGGATTTTTGCCCAAAAAACTTTTTTTTTTACAAAACTGTTTGCCTCAGGCGGGGGGTTTGGGGGGGGGGGTGTCCCTTCTGCAGGGGGACCCCAACAATACCCCAAGTGGCTTATATGGGCGGAAGTTGCCCCCAGGGAGTCGTTATTACAGTGGAAAAAGAGGGGTTGGTGTGAAATGGGTTTGGGGACCCCAAAAATTTATTATTCGGGGAAGGGTTTTAACCGGGGAAAGACAAAAGGCCTAAAGTGGAGGGGAAAGGGGAAAAAGGGGATGCAAAACACCCGCATCACTCGGGGTATCGGGGAATGCGCCTTCCTTTTTCCCATCCTCTTTCCCGGGCCCGGAGTAAGTAACCCCCGATTCCCTATCCGCTTCACGGCTGATCCCAGAAGGGGGGGAGTGTTGTCGGTGCAACTCCCAGCCGCATATCAAGGGCCAAAACCAAACGGAAAACCCTACCCCAAAGGGAAACCCCTTTTTAAATGGGGAAAAATTACTAAAAATAGGTAGTTTTTAAAAAACCTTTATTTCTTTGTGACATAAATAAAATTTTGGTACACGCAATTTTTCCTGGGGAAATTTTGGACATGCTTAATATATTTCCTTTGTCGAGGTATTTGGGAACGTTTCAGTCAACAAAGACCGAGGCTCCCTCAGCCCAAATTAAGGGGGCCCAAAAGGGGTGATTGGACCCAAAAAAACCCCAAAGTACGGGCCAGAGGGGTGGTTTGGAACTTTTGGCAGGAAGTCATAAAAAATAAAGTGATGACGTATATAATAATATGGGCTACCCCGTGTGTGGGCGGTGTGTGTGGTGAATATTTTTTCCCACTGCTGGTGTGATGAAGGATTTAGTGTTTTTTTTAGTCACAGCATTTAGGCTTTTATTTTTTTAGCTTATTTTGTTTTTTTTGGACTGTTAAAATTTTGTCTTAGAGCATTTCCTTAATTTGAAGTTTATGGTTTTTTTTGTTATTTTTTTGTTCTTGGTTTTTTTTTATCCCTTTTAAACCAAACTTTTATATTTTTTGGGGGTTAAAAAAAACCCCTTTAATTTTTTCACCCAACCTGATTCCCAGTTTCCTAAAAACCCCCGGCCCCTCAAAAGCTCTATGAGTCCAAGACGGCCCATAGAGGATCTTTTGGGGGGAAGGCGGGGGGCCCAGGTTGTGGATAAACCCCCCCGGCCCAGGCAGAGGGTTTTTGTGAAAGGGAGCATGCAATGTGGGTGTGTGGGTGGGGGTCGTGGTTTTTCCACGTAGGGCACTCTGTTTCCAGGAAAAAAACCCGGGAAATCTTTTGAAGGCAGGGGGGATGAAAAAGGGCCTCTAGTGTTCGTATGTGCCTCTGGGGGGAGTCCGGGTTTTCCCAAACCCTTTAAAGCAGTGGGGAAAAGGGCAGATTGCCTTGTCCAAGCTGCTTTGGTGGAGAGGGTTTTGGTTTTTTTGGGGAAAAATTTTCGGGGGGCCCTTGGCCTGCCAAAGGCGCAGAGGAAGGCCAATGAAAAACCTGGAGGTATCTCGTGTTGCAGGGGGGAGCAAAATTGTTAAGGTAGGTGAAAGTGTGGGAGAGGGGAAGTGGGTAAACCTCAAGGGTAAAGGTAGGCGCAGGGGTTTGGGGGGGGGATTTTTGCAAAAATATCTGTGTTTTTTTGATGTTGTTTCTGGGCCCAAGGGGCATTGTATGTGGGGGGAAACCCAATTTAGTGCACCTTTTTAAGGATTCTGGGGGATTTGGGCGGGGAGAGCGCAGCCCGCATCCCTGTAGTCCACGATGTGTTGGGGGGGTTGGTTTTTTTTTGGGGGTTTAAAAGGGCGGAAAATTAAAAGGTTTTCATCCAGTCGTTGTATCTTTCCCCATTGTGGGATCCGGGGGACTTGTGGGAGTAGGTAAACAGGGGAAAAGGGAAAAATTTTTAAAGGGGTATTGGGGTAAAAAACACCCCCTTGCTTGACCCCATGTCCACATTGAAAAAAAGGGGGTTGTTGGCCCCCCGTTGTCAACGGGCTTGCATCCTTTTCCATGGAGTTCCCAAAGGTTTTTCCCTGAACTTTGGGGGAAACCCCCAACCCCGGGTATTTCCCCAAAACAGCCCCCGGTTTACGGTGTCAAAGGCCCCTTTGGACAGATCTTTTGAACGGGGGGGTAAGGCCCTTTGCGATTTTTTCTCCCTTTTTCCCTTTGTCCTGCATTGCATTTTCAATTTCCCGCAGTGCTTTGTTTCCCCCAAAGAACCGGGGGATTGGGCCAGGAGGCTTTGTTATATGGGTTTTGCTAGGCGGAGTAGCATGATGAGCTGCCCCCTTTCCCGGGCCCATGATAGGGGGGAAAATTTTCCTCTGCTGTTCCCGAGTTCCCTTGTATTTTGGGTTTGTCCATTACTTTAAACTTCCAGTCATTTAGCGGGACGTTTTTTATCCAAAGGATTTTTAAAAATAAATGCATTTCAAATAGGTAGGCCAAAAAAAACTCCAAGTCCCCAAAATTTGAAAGTCCCTTTTTCCTTTAAAAAAGAAAACTAAGGCATAACTAGGTTAAAGGTAAGGTGAAATAATTTTAGAAACCCTTTATATTTAAAAAAGGACAAAAAAAGGAAAATAAAATAAACAAGAGTAAGAAAAAATATTTAAACCAAAAAAGGGCAAGAGTAAGACAAAAAGGGTGTATCAAATGAAAAAAGACCCAATTTAAAAACAAGAGTCAACCATAATTGACGAAAATTAGGCTGGAAAAGGGGGAAAAAGGGCCCAGGGTAGTTTTTCCCGAAGAGGTGGGTTTTCACCCTTTCGGCGAAAATGGGCAGCGACTCTGCTGCCCTGACACCCAAGTGGGGAGTTCATTCCCCCTGGGGGCCAGGACAGAAAGGGACGTGAGTGTAGTCGGCCGCGGGGGACCTCTGAGCGACGGGGAACCCAAAAAGGTCCCCTGGGGGCGGGGGAAGGAAGTGGCGGGGGGGGGGAAAGGGTTGGGCCCTAGTGGAGGAAAGAGGAGCTGTTTTTCCCATTGTATAGGTGATTGGGGGTCTTGAACTGGTTGGGGAGCTGCTAAAAGGGAGCCTGTAGGAAGGGTTTTTCCCCGAAATTTAAAAAGGGAGAATTGGGCCGGGTTTAAAAACCCAGAAAAGCGAAGTTTTTCTAAACCAAGCCAGAGGTTATGGAAAAACCCCGGGGCCCAGCAAGGAGGGGGTTGCGGGAAGTCAGGGGGGGAGTGACAAGGGACCCGGGCCCTGAGCACCTGGGGCCCCTTGTCAGTGGGGAAAGGGGGCGAATCCCCCTGTTGTTGTGAGGAGGAATTAAAGGAGGGGGATGATGCGATGTTTGCGAGAAGACTTTTGGTCGCCCCGGGTAAAACCCGGGTTTCCCTCGCAGTCCGAGTTGCCCGTCACACATTTTTTATAAAATGGTGGGGCCGGGGTCCCCGGTGGGGGAACCCCTTTCCCCGGGAGGAACATAAAGGTCATTTTTGCCCAGGTTGTAGATTGGATGGAGGGTTTTTGGCATCCCCCCAATCTTGCGGGATAAATTCAGTTGCCCAGATGGCAGTGATCAGTTGATGTAATCTGCGGGGGGTTTAGATACCCTCCTTTTTTTTCAATTTTTCGGGGAAAACCATGGGGGCCCAGGCTTTTTTGTTCTTGCCTCTATTTTCCCCTCTTTTTTCATCAAAATAATCGGCCCCAATTTTCTATTGACATGTGATCTGTTTTAGGTTTTGGTTTTAAAGGGGAAAAAACCCTGTGAAATTTAAGTTTTTAAAATTGTGACCAAAAATTTTGTGAGATTAAAGCTCAAAAAAAAGTTTCAACCTGTTTAATATTGTAACACTTCGCCTCGGGGCTCTAGCTTGCAGAAATTATGATTCCCAACAGGAGGGGGGCCAGGGCCACTATTTTAAGGTAACATCACCCCCAACCCTGAAAATATATATTAAAAAATATTTTAAAAAAAGAAAGTAAAAGTCATCTTTTAATTTTATTCTTGGATCCCAGCCCAGTTGATTCTTTTGGCCCGATGGTTTTTTCAGGGTTTTTAATAAAGTTTTTTGGAAATTGAAGAAAAACATGACTATCTATTTCTTTTTTGGGCCCCACCCCAAATTTGCTTCCACTATTTCAAATATTTGTGTTTGAAATTGATTAAAAACAAAAGAGGCAAATTGGTACCATAAACCCTATTTCCAAACAGCCCCCCCTCCCCCCAATTTAAAAAGGTTAACAATAACAAAAAGGTTTAAACATGAAGTGTCCCAACACAAGTTCTCTCTCCCCTTTTTGGTTTTTCAAAAAAACGACACCCCACTACATGTGCAAACCAACACATTTTTAAAACTCTCATTTTCCAGAAAACCCCGCCCCTCTAGGTTAAATGGGGCTGGGGGGTTTTTAAAACCCTTTTTTGCCCCAAAGGTTTTTGGGAATCCTGATATTTTGTTCAAAACATCAGAGATGTTGCATCGACAGAAGACATAAAAAATTTAAGTTTAGCCTTTTTTTGGAAAATCGGGGGGGTTTGGTTGCAAAAACCAAAAGGGGGGGGGGAAGTGGCCCCCGGAAAAAAACCCAAAACAAGCAGGGTTGAGTTTAATTAAATTAAATTTCTCTGTTTTTCCCATCCCCCGACCCTTCCCAGGGACACCCGGGGAAGCAGTGGGAAACCCCCAAATTTCCCAGCCCCCGGGGACCAATTAGGTGTGAGCCCTCTCTTGGTAAGGGGGACAGGCCCGGGGATGTTGCATTTTTTAAATTTGGGTTTCTTTATAGCAGGAGCCCCCATGGGGGCACGGGGGAAAACCCTTGAAAAATCAACACAGAAAGGAGGGGGGGAAAACCCCCCCAGCCCCCGGGTTGGGAATAAACCCCAAACCTTCTTGCTTTTGAGGCAGCATTTGCAACACTCCCGCCCCCTTTCCCACAAATCCCTTTAATCTATTTTCATTTATTTTTGAAAAACAAAGGCTAAACATCACAATAAAGATTATAAAGTTTTAAAGCCGTAGCGACAGCAGTGAATCTGTATGTGGCCCAAGGAGGAACATAAAACGATACAGTCTCAGTGAAAGCGGGAAAGGGAAGGAGGGGCCCAAAAAGGCTCAGGGTGAGTCAGCAGAAAATTTCGGACCGGAGAAAAAAGGGGACGTTTTTTTAAAAACAGCGCTGGAGGCTATCAATTACTCTGCTGTTTAAGCAGTGGGGGAAAATTTTGAGAAGATTTTTACGGGAGTGGTCCGTTCCTTTGAGAGAAGAAGCTTGAAGTGAAGCAGAGATGACCCAAGAGAAAGCTAAATTTTCATCAGGTAAAGAATTTCAGAAGAAGATGGAGCAGGGGGATTGTTGGATGGGAGGAAAGATCCCTAAAATGGAGGGGCTCTCACAAAAGAGGTTTTAGGTCATTTCCTCCGGGAATTACCCATCCCTTCTCTGTTTTAAAGGGGAATCTACAGACTTACCCAAACCAAATTGCCCGCCCTCTGGGTTCTTTGAGGTTTTTGGTGTGGCTGTGTAGAGGTGGGGAGATAAGTAGGGGGAAATTTAATGGGGAAAGGGGCCCAAAAGATGTCATTGCAGGACTGAAGAGGGTTTTTACTCCCCTTTAGAGCCCAAGAAGGCTGAGTTCTTACAATTTCACGTAAAATTTAACTGGACCCAAAACAAGCACACGAGGTGTTATTATCTGAGGGAAACAGAAAAGCAACAATAGTGGGAAACAACGGTTTATATCCTAGACACAAGACGATTTTTTGAAGGGAAGCAGGTCCTGGGGAAAGAGGGGTCTGCCCTGGGGGTTGTTATGGGAGGTGAGTGGACGGGGGGAGTTGTATAGCAGTCTAAAATTTTAAGAAATTTCAGAACAGGGGGGGCAGTTTTGAATGGGGAAATTTGGATTCAATGACAAATTTTTGGGTCATTAATTGTAAAAAACAATGATATCTTTTCTTTACAAAAAATATCACAACTCCAGCACGGGGCCCTCTGTCCCCGAGTGGAGGGGTACGGGGATCCCCGGGGCTGGGTTTTTTGGTCCTTCTATGGGGGGGCGGTTTTCCTTCCCCAGGGACTCTCCCAAAAGGTCCAGACCCCCTTTTCACCAGCCCTCCATTGGGTTTTGGTTTATTTTGGATTTATGCTGAGTGTGTGAGCTAAGTAGATTGAGGTTTTTTAAACCCGTAATTGAGGATTTTTTTTTTTAATATTTTTATTTGGGTCCCCATTTTTGTCTCTAACCCTTTTTGCGGGTGGTGTTTCTCACTGTTTCCCCAGAGATCACCTGTCAATCAAACAGTGTGTCATTTCTTTTGACGTTTTTTCCCCTTGGCTTTTTTTTGATGGGGGTTTAATTTCTTTTTTTAAGGATTGAAAAACAAATCGTGTTGTTGCTGTTGGAAAAAATAATGCTTTCACTTCTGTTCACTATTATATTATTTTTCATTTGGGGAGGTGGGAAAGAGCACCCGGGGGGGGACTTTACTGATATTTCTTTTTACAGATCTTATTTTTCCCTTAAAAATTTTGGGTTTTTTGGTTTATATAGTTTTTTTTTTCTTGGTCATATTTGTATTGTTGCTGAAATATTGTCATTCCATAGTCTTGTCCTATTTTTTTTTCACTGAAAGGGCTTGTTTGGTCCGGGAAACTGGAAGTTTTCCCCCTTTACTAGAACTGAAAAGTTTTTCTAAATATTTTGGGTTTTTGAATTTTGGTCAGAAAAGTCACTAAACATGGAATTTTCTTCTTTTTTCTTCTATTTCCCTGGGGAAAGAGCTTTTAATTTTTTTAACCCAGTTTTGGGATGCTTTCAATGATTGATTGTGTGGAAAAAAGTGAATATTTAAAATGGACAAATAAACCCGAGTCCTTTACCAGGTTTTATTGTTTGGAATTGTAACAAACGAATTTTTCCCAAGAATTTTTTAAATTTTTTTAAAGAATGAAAACAGTATTTCCCTGTATTGATTCTTTCATTTGAAACAACTTTTTTCAAGGGGGAATTCAGTTTGCAGTTTTGGGAAAAGGAAAAAATTTTTCAATAAATATTTCCATGTCAAGTTTGGGATTTAGATAAAATGTGGGGAAAAAAATTTTGCTCAGTCCTGTTCCAAATATGAGGTCGTTGATGTAGGGGTTGCCCGCTGTCATTTCAGATACTGTGTTTTGGGGGGTCATGAAGAAAAAACCTTTGATTTTGGTGTAGTTGACCAGCCACTATCAGAATTTAAAACCCTTGAATGACCAAAAAATTCAAAAAACCCGTTTAGGGGGGTTAAGGTCTGGGAAAAAATTTTTGATATAGAACAGTACATGGGTAGAAACCCGAAAAAAAAAATGTAGTGTGAATATAGGAGTTGTTTCTAAAAACCCAAATTCCTTGCCTTTCCCTTCCCTCCATAAATTTTTTTCTGTTGTAAAAATTTACCCCAAAAATCCATTTGATGTGACTCTCCTTCAAGTTGATTCATTTCAGTTGACCCGCCTTTGAAATGAATGCCCCCTTTTTTACTTTTAAAAAAGGGTAGAATGAAAATAAATGATCAATAAAAATCAAAAAATCTTTACATTCCAAATACCTACCTACAAAACGTGTCTATTTTTAACTGTGTGGTTTTCTCTGGTGATGCTGGAATGGAAACTTGATCACCAAAAAAAAATTTGATGGATTTAGGGGAAAAAAATTTCCATTTTCCCAATTTTAAAAAACTAGCAGGAATTTTTTGGTTTCATTGTCCGGAGACCCGAAAATTCTCTTGTTTTCGTCTTTTTTTCTGTCTGCTATCTATCTATTATTATTATTTTGCCTTAATTTTACTGCGCAAACAAAAAATGGAACTTTATTTGTGATATAACCCCTCTAATATCAGGGGTTTTTATTTTATGAGCCCCCGTGTCAGAAACATTTGAAATGACCTTGAGCAAAACCTAACCGGGGTGAGGGGGGGGTGGTCTTTAACTGAATTGACCCCCCAGGGATGGAGAACATTTAAAAAACGTGTTCTTGTTTTAGTTATTCCTGATTTCCCCCAGGGGGCAGGGATTCACACATCCCTTTGATAGTGGGCAAGGGCCCGCAAAAATGGGGCCCCTTGTATGGTAAGTATTAAATGTTTTTTTCCCTTTTTGGGAAAAAATAAAATTTAGGATGATTTTGGGGTGTTTAAAACCCTTTATTTTGTCAATTTTTTAAATTTTTATTAATTTTTTTTTTTAGTCAAAAGAGGTGTTATATCAAGTTTGCAGGGGAAAAAGGCAGAAGTGACGAGTTTTGATATAAAAAAAAATTTAATTAAATTTTTTTTCAATTGTTTTGATGATTTTTCAAATATTCTGAATGAAATTTTATTTTGTAACGTGTATGTAAAAGAGGCAATTTTTGAAAATGCTTTTGGGCTCCGAAGGAGGGGAAAAACCCAAAAAGGGGGGCCCAAAAAAAAGTGAAAAATCTATGATCATTGTAGCTGCAAAGCCAAGGGCTGGGTTTGGAAACCCTTTTTTTTCTGGAGTGTTGCTTGTTTGGTGAGAGTTCCTTATATGGGAAAACAATGGGGGTGGGATACATGGAAAAGGGAAATAAAACCCAAAAATAAGAAATTGGGTTTTGAGTTATGGATCCAATAGACATGTAAAAAAAGGGACAGTTTGATAGTGAATAAAAAATGTATTAAGGACTCATCTCTTGATCCCCCTTTTCCCTTTTTCTCTTGCCCCAGTCTTTTTATTAGAAACCCTAGTCAGTAGCCCGGGACAGTGTTCAAGAAAAAGGAAAATTTAAATTTTGCGGATAACTTGCTGCTCTCTGACATTCTTTTGAAATGTCTGTGTTTTTAATTTTGGTTTTTTTTCATTTTGTGTTTAGTTCAGTGTTCACATGGCTGTTTGCAATGAGTGAACCCCTTTATTACCCAAAAGGCCCCGAAACCCCCTCAAAAAACTTAAAATTTCCCGAAAAAACCCCAAAAAAGGTTTTTTTTCCCTTTTTGTAAAAGGGAATTTAATATAGTGAGATCACACGTTAAAAAATTTTTATGTGAAATTTGTGAACATGGATATCTTTATTGGTTTTTTTCCCCCTTTAAAACAACCCGAAAAAAACAAAACCCCTAAAATCAAAAACTAATATTAAAACGTGGGCCCCAAATTCCCCCTACCCAAATTTATTTTCTTGCCCCATTCCTTCTTTTTTGGGTGTTTCCCGCCAAAAAAGCCCCAAAAAAAGTAATGGGAGTGAAAAAACTTGAGGAAAATTGTTCATTTATTATCAGCATATCAGCAAAAAAGGGGGTGGAGGCTTGAAATCTGTCAATAGCAGTGGCCCAAAAAAAAAAGGAGGAAAGAGGGGAAAAGGGTGAAAAAGGGAAAAGCAGGTGAAAGGTTTCGCCCAAAAAGACACCAAAGGCCCATCCCAAATTTACCCCTTTGCTACCCCTTTGCCCTTCCCCCCGTTTTGTGCATTACGTTTTAGGGGTTTTGGGGTTGTCCCAATTCTCTTGGGATCGGGGGTGGGGGGGAAAATGTTGGGCTACATGGCCCCCCAAAACCCGGGGGTTTTTCAGGGGCAACCCCTACAAAACCCAGGGTAGGAAAATCTCCCCAATCATCGGCAAGATGGGGGCGAACGCCCACAAGCAAAAAAAAGGGGAAACCCCCCAAAAGTAGTATTTTCTTCGTTAATAAAGATTTAAAAAAAATCTTTAAACCGTGGGATTATCCTTTGTTTTAAAGGGGCGTTTTAATGTATTATAGACCCTTTTTTTATTTAAAAACATAAAAAAAAAAATGTAGTATGCCGATGTTTTCTACCCCGGAGTTGGTTACAACATTGTTTTTAGGGGTTTATTTGTGCATGACAGGGCCCCATTTTGCATAATTTCCAAGTTTCTTTCCCCCCTTTTATGGCATGGGCGCCCCCGAAATAAACTAAAGTCCCGCAGCGAAAATTATGCACTTGTTACGGCTCCTCTAATACCAGTGCAGACTGGCAGGGTAACGGTAGGAGCACGGCTTGCTAGCCTACAGAGCACCGCTAACGCTATTCTGTCATGAAGTGGTCTGGAATGAAGCAGTGGTCTTTTTTATTTGATGACTTGTTTTGATCGTTTGGTAGCGTGAAACGTATAAGTTGTGAACAAATCGCGAGCAATCCATGCTTTTCTATTGCCATCAGATAAATGGCAAATGTCACTGTGATAATATCATTATTGCCATAGTAATGTCCGATAACAAACTTGTCACGTTGTTTACGTAAACGTCATCGATGACGTATCAGGGTCTTGAAGGTTGTCCCATTTTATAGGGAGAGATTTCAACACTACCCCTTGTGACTCTGTTTCGAGGGCCAAGCCGAAGGGCGAGGGAGCCCTCGAAAACGAGCCGTAGGGTGAAAATGAGAATTGGGATTCGGCCCATGTTGACGCCACAAAGGGTGTTTGGGGTGGGCTGGAAGAGCAACCTGTCAGGAGAGTGATTGGAACCAGATTGGAAGATGGCCACTGCAATACCACATGATTAGCATTGGCTAGAATTTATTTGAAACATTGTAATTAATACAGAACTGCAACTTCAGACATCTTACTGAAAAAACTAAATAGGAAGAAGTCACTTTTAGAGTGGAAGCATTAAAAGTGACACCATCCCAGCCATTGCCTGAGCCCCATCTGTGCAGATCCCCACACAGTCCTCCCATTTCAGATCAGCCTCTTTCAAGTAAGTGTCAATGATTTTGAACAATTCGTCTGCAGTTGGTAGTTACACATTTGCAGAAAAGCAAATCCTCCCTCAAATCATCGGCATCAATGAATCTGACGTATGCTATCAATAAACAGTCTTTGTTACTGTCAGTCGCTTCATCTATCTGCAGAGCAAAATGCGCCTCGAGATAGTATTGTTTGACAGAGGTATGGCCTTTAGTTTGCTGGCTGTTGCTTCATCAATCATAGTTGAAACCATATCAATAGTGGAAGGGAGTATTAATTCCTCCGCTATTGTGTGGGGCTTTTTACACTGAGCAACTCTGTACGCCACTTTGTAGGAAGCCAGTTGAGCATTTGAAGGCAGAGATGCTGCTTTAGTAAAGAGACTTTGTTGTGCCGACAGTTGAGTCGTTTTTTTCTGAAAAACTCAACGGGCTTGTGTTT
Organism: Hoplostethus atlanticus; assembly: GCA_034670405.1. Classification (NCBI taxonomy): domain Eukaryota; kingdom Metazoa; phylum Chordata; class Actinopteri; order Trachichthyiformes; family Trachichthyidae; genus Hoplostethus; species Hoplostethus atlanticus. The sequence goes on along the minus strand of JAXDDX010000449.1, from coordinate 27,771 downwards.
GTGTTCGGGATGTGAAGTCTCCAAGTGGGCGTCTTAACTTGTTTGGTTTCATACTGTCAGAAGCTAATATTTTGAGACACACAACACACTGTGGTCTCTCTTCATTACCCACCGTTGTACTGGTGAAGCCGAGGGCGAGATATGCCTCGTCATATTTTCTTGTCTTTCTTTTGGTAGTTGTGACGTTTGGTGTAGATTCATCGTCTGCTTTACGTTTACCTGGCAGTCCTTCACAAACTTGTCCATGCTTTGCTAGCAGTGCAGAAGAATTTCATTTAATTTCATTTAAATTTAGCCTCGCCGCACCCCCCCCCCCCCCCCGTCATAACTACGGGCCCCCCTAGGGGGCGCGCCCCCCAGTTTGGGAACCACTGCTGTAGCGGGGCTCCGGGCTGTCAGCCCCATAGACATATGGTCAGACCCCACTTGTCACCAAATTCGTGTGATCTACTTGAATACACCAACACTCTGAGCATGTGTATTCCTATTCCCCTCGTACAATACACATTGCATTGTGAGAGAGGGGCTAGCCCACGGAGGCCTAGTGCGGACAGAATCGGGAGAACGCAGTCTGAAGCAGCAAGGCAGGGACTAAAAATCCTAACACAAATTATATATAATTTAGGAAGATGCTATATTCTTAGATAAATAAATTATAGCAGATAAAAAATTATTATCTGCTATAATTATCTTAACATCATTTGTTTGCACAGTTCTTTCTGGTGACAGCAGGTGGGGCTGTGCCCCACTTGCCCCTAATGACCAGTCACCACTGCCCACACATGACAGAACCTTTATGGCCCTGTGACTGTGATTTTGCTATGATTTTGTGATTTATTTTTTCTGTATGAAAAATCTACATTCAAATTAAAAAATACTTTCTCTGCACATAGTGTTTACTTTTCAATACACATGCAGATCATTTAATTTCAAATGTGATAATTTTCCCTGACATTGTTCCACTGGTTTATCAACTGTAGCCCCCTCTGTTAAATATGTGACAGAACACTGAATATCCAGTATCACTACTGTGATCAATCAGCTTGACTCTCAAGGGCTGATCGGCGATGGTTCATCAGATTATGTTGTCTGGTTTGATATCGTTGTGGAACAGACCCGATGCTCCTCAGAGCCAGAGATATTTTGCTCCATAATGTTTTGCCATTGCTGATAATTGAAACTTGAGAACCACTTCGTCAGTACCTGATGTAGATGGGTCTTATCCTCCATTAGAGACGAGGGGCACAAGGTCTCTTTCCACCATGAAATCAAAAAGACTCTGTCTACATCTCCAACACTAGACAAGGTGTCCATTTGTGCAGGAAATATCACATCACTGACCATGTTGCTTATATGTGGGTCCAAACACTGACGTCTCTCCAGGCATGGCCACCTGGGGAGAGATGACAATAAGATTAGATGGGTTCATAAAAGCTAGGTGATCAGGTACACACTAAACAACAACTGATAACAAATATCCTGAGTACACATTTTAATAGAACGCCAGACAAAATCTGAGCAAGGAAACAGACCCAAACTTTTACAAGCACGCAATATCAAAAAGACTGAAATGATCGACGTCTTCCTCTGCTCTCCCAGAGGGCATAGTGTGTCCTTCTTCATATCTGATGACCACTGTGATGTTGGTGTCTAACTTAAGACACTGGAACCACATTCCCCCGAAGCACAGCAGAGCCCCCTCATCCTTGAAGCCTGAACCAGGTAGTCACATGAGCTCTGGACAGCATCTCGTTCTGGACTACCTGTACCTCCTCGGCTCCGGGAGGGAGGTGGGGTCAGGAGGCGAGGGGAAGGAGCGATTTATTTGTCTCTGCACCTATGAGAGCTGGGAGACAAGCTAACATGGGAGAGAAATATGTAGTGAATAAAATTGCTACATTCAGTCTTGGAAGGCCGTCCGTCAACACAACACATGCAAACACATCAACAGACCAGACAAGAGTGTGTGTGTTTTTCCTCTTTAACATTGTTTGTGTGTGTTGTGTATCGTGTTTTTGTGGTGTGTGTGAGGTGTGTGTGTTGTTAAACAGTAGCAACCAGTTACACAAGTTTGCAACTGTAACCACCCGAAAATCTGGCAAGTCCATCAGAAGAGCTCGACTGAACCCAAATAGTCACGTGTTACAGAGGCAAATGAGTGTCTCACCCTCTCAACCCCCACCTGCACCCCTATGGAGGTGAACTTGGATGGGTCCTCTGCATCCTGACTCCGTCGGGCCCGTTCCACCTACTACAGGAGACAGAAAACACAATTAAGATGTCCATTAAATCCCAACTGATTAAACCAATTCGGGTACACTCTTGTCATTTAATACCCTCGTCACAGTCTACCGTTTCACATGCACTGTTTGTTTCCTCTGTCATATTTGCAGGGATTCAGTGGAGGGTTAAAGCCCCCAAACTCAGTTTTCCCCCATTTTTTGGGTTCAGATAGTGTTTACTAGGTAAATTCATAGTAAGTAACATCAAACTGATGGGATTTTCTATGTGGACAGGGTCTTCAAAGAATAAATGAAGAGCTTTTCTGAAAGAAGTATTTTAGTTATAGTAGGATTGGTTTGTTTGCCTTATGGATGACACCAACTGAGGTCACAGTTTACCCTCCTTTCCTATGGACCACTACATCCCTGCTTTGTATGTACTGTACAGAGCAGTCCCACCATACCCATCTAACTCTCTTTTAATTTCACTGCGACATAAATATGAACATGTCCAAAGAACTATCAGTCGGCGCAGAAAAAAGACAAAAGAGACAAAGGAACCAGACGCTAAGCTAGCTAGCTAATGGTAGATGGGGTTAAAAAAGAAAATCCTCCACCAGCTACAGTGAAAAAATACAGCTAATGACAATTAACAAGAATAAGCATATATCTTCTTGACTTAGCTGTGTTTTCATATGACCACTGCTTTGGAGCACTAATGAAATATTACGTGATGGAGCCCCAACAGAGCTGCAGTACCACTGCTGAAGCTACTGTGAGAGCAAGTAACCTTTTAAAGACCGACACAGACTTTGGGGGAATCGGGGCCCTTTGTTTCACTTGACCTTTATGTGACGAGAGATTGCAGATAAACAACACCCAACTCTGATCTAAAAAGTGTCATGCTGCTCTGTATGTTTGCCTTTACTGTCAGTGGAGACGGAAAAAAACTCCGGAGTCAAACCTCCCTGATGCAGCTGCAGGCATCGTTAGTTTGAGTGGATGGAAGGATGACACACAGTATGTTCAGATGGATTAATAATTTTAACAAACAGGGATGTGTATTCGTGTAAATAGCTTATTTGATTGTGGGTACCTATTTAAGTTTGGAGTGATCTACCTGTCCTGACAGGATTTCAATTGACCTTGTTTTCACATTTCATGAGTGATTTTATATTTGTGTACTGTATATCAGTTGTTTTTTTCAGTCTTGAACTTGCACGTTAAATGATATCAGTGTTTTATGTTTACCATTCCTTCCTCTGTTAATTTCTATCTTTCATTGCCATCTAGTGGCTGGTTTCTTTTTTCTTTCTTCAATATAAATAAATATATAAAATAAAAAATAAATATCAGATCAAGCTATAGGTAAAACCAATCAATGCTACGTCTATGGCAAGGACAGCTCCGGATTGATATTCTCCAACATTAACAACTCCCTCCTTCAGTTACAAACAGAACAACTAAAACACTCAGCTGCAATATACAGCTTGAATCTGCTGCATAGACAATGAACAGGGACTGACTGTATGAACTCATATGGGCCCGTCGGAGGGCCCCTGGACAAACTCCTGCGCGCACACACCACACACACACACACACAAGACTCACACACACAGACACACACACCCCACCCTCATCTCATCTGTTGCTCTGGCAGAATATCGACATTGCAGAACTTTTCCTCCAGTTGGAGTGACTGGATGCTTTCTGAGCTCATGGTCCACTCCTTCGTCCCCCTCCGAGTTTTGATTACAACTCTCTGTCGCCCACCAACCACAAACACAACGTTGGAGCCTTTTGGACGGCATAATAATTGGCAGCCAATAATGCCATTTCATTATGGTGACACATTTTTAGATGTCACTGGCTTCCCAGGGTCTCATGGTTTTTATTTAAAATAAATATACAGCACACACACAACACACTAACACAATATAGCAAACACTGTTTTTTGGAGTCACTGTCATGGTCCCGTGCCATGATACAGTGTTTGAAATTGAGCCACTTGAGCAGGATTTGGTGAGCCCTTTGTTGCCAACAGTGTCTTTAATGTGATGTGGATTCTGATCCAGAGCCTCATATGCCTCTGATTGGCAGCCGCTCCCTAGAGATAGCCTGGCTTATACCTCTCTCTTCCCCTCCCTCATCTTTTCACATCCTCTTGCTGAAAAACATTCCTTTTGCCTGACTGCATGGTGTCTGAGAACACCGTGGCTCCACCAGTAGAGGCCCTTGCCTTCTTCTTATACAGACAGATTGCCCATATGGGACATCCATGTTAGTAGCTCTGCAGTAAACACACGGACACCGCCCAAACGCTCACCTAGCTTAAAAAGGATAGTTTCATAAATAGTCACCACAAAATCAAATCAAGATCACATTTTATTTTATAGCCCCTTAATCCACGTTACAGTCTCAAAGGGCTCACAGTGTCCTAAATTGTTAAAACATAAATGGTTAGTACACGAAATCCCCCAGCCATGGACCCTCAACAGAGGACAAGGGAAAACTGCCACAGAACCTTATAGGGCAAAGATGGAAGAATCCTTGGGAGGGCTACGCAGAGAAGGATCCCCCAACCAGGATGTCCAGTATGCAATAGAATCTGCACTCAGTCAGTGTCATCGTAGGACTTGGGGACCACGCCAGGCGCCAACACTGCCCAGTTGCTGCCTGGAACAGATAGGTGAGCAACACCCACACACACACTTTCACCTACACAGACAAACATGCACCAGCGTCAGAGGACAAGAGCAGGTAGACCAGGAGAATAGACATTAGTCAGGATGCTAGTATCCATCGGCAGGAACCTAGAGCTAGGTGAGCTAACTGGTCTAGCCTTACTCTGAGAACAGACTGAGCCACTCCCTCAAGGCTGTCAATGAGTAGAGAAAAAAATGGGTTTTTAATCTCTTGACTTAAAGACCTTCGATAGAGCCCTGCGCTCTCTGATTGAGCAGCAACTGTTCAGAGATAGGGAGGCCCGGTAAGAAAGGCTCTGATACTGCAAGTTTTCCTTTTGACGCTGGGATCAGAGCCAAGCTGTTTACAAATTCGATGGCATGAAAAAAGAAAAAAAAACACCATGACGAGTGAATTTCAGAACAGCAATCAGGTCAACATATGTTCTCTCTCCTCTCAAAGTTTGATGTCAGCAAATAACAGTAACAGTTGATGTGCTAGTTTTTGCTAGTCAGTGACAAGCTAGCTTGCAGTGCATCTCTCTCTGGTCATTCTGTCCTTGCTACCCTAGCGGGCAGTGCATTCTCTTGGCCTGCTGTGTCTTGCTTGCTTGCCGGCCACTTCCAGGCTGTCTGGTGAATTTGTGCCTCTCTAAAGTGAGAGTGAAATACAACTATTTTAATTACGTTTGATAACGCCAACCGTCCAACGGTGTTATAAACTGAAGCTCGGAAAAGATAACCGCATCGCGCGTGAACATGCGTTTCAAATGCGCGTGCACTAAATTAAACTCGCAGCTTTCCAGCAGCAACCTCTGGTGTCCAGACAATATATGGGCGTGTTGGCACTCCCTCATAGGCGCACATAATTTTAAAACAAACAATGATGATCTTTGGCCGAATCCCAATCACCCCCTTCGCCCTACCTCCCTTAGCCTTCCCCTCAGTTATGCGCGTTCACGTGTAGGGTAGGGTGTCCCGATTCTTGTTGGGATCGAGGTTAGGGGCGAAGTGCTAGGGCTACATAGGACCTCCAAACGGAATTTTTTCAGGGTGCACACTACAAGACGAGGGTTATGGCAAATCTCCGACAATCATCGGCAAGATGGGGGGCGAACGCTGCACCAAGCAACAAAAAGGAATCCACAAATGTAGTATTTTGTAGACCTTTTCCTTATAACAAGCATAACAAAAAAATCGCTAGTATGGCCGATGTCTCTACCTACACTAGTTAAGGTTACAACATGTTTTAGGCTGATTTGTGCATGACAGTCCTCATTTGACATAGTTCCATGTTTGCATTTCCCACCTTTGATGGCATATGATGCCGCAATATAACTAAAGTGCCAAGCATCGAAGTTGCTGCACTTGTTATGCTCCTCTAATATCAGTTCAGCTGGCAGGGTTAACGTTAGGAGCACGGCTTGCTAACTAAGAAGCACCGCTAACGCTATTCTGTCAAGAAGTGGCCCGGTAATGAAGTCAGTGGTCTTTTTATTTGACTTGTTTGATCGATTAGTAAGCGTGAAAACGTATAAGTTTGTGGAACGAATCGCGAGCTGTCGTGCTTTTCTATCGCCATCAGATGAACGAGCAAATGGTCACTGTGATCATACCATTATTGCAGAGTAATGTCCGATAACAAACTTGTCGCGTCTGTTTTACGTAACGTCATCGATGACGTATCAGGGGGGGTTCTGGTCTTTCATAGGAAGATTTCAACCACGTACCCCTTGTAACTCTGTTCCGAGGCCATGCCGAAGGACGAGGGGCACTCGAAAACGCGTCGCTAGGGTTATGAGAAATGGGATTCGCCCTAGTCCTCTCAATCAAGATTACAACTCTGGACTATGCAAGATGAAAGCATTGGAATTACATTGACTATTGATTAAATATTGAATTAAAATTAGCATCGGTCATAGAGGAGGCAATGTCAAATTCAAGCTCATCAAAAGCTACCTGAGGTCTTCACATGTCCACAGAACGTTTGAAGTGTCTGGCCCATCATGAAGCATAAATCAGGACGTGGGAAACACATGTACCTATGATACATCGATTGATGATTTGTGCTCAAGAAAGTGCAGAATAGGATATTTTGATGGTAAGATTTTAATTCAGTATAGGTCTACTTCTTAGACCTGACAGATGGAGCAAAAATGGTTCTAAAGGAGGGAGGATTGTAGTGGTAGCACTTGGGTGTCTGTGTGGCAAATGGGCAAATGTTTAACATGGTCACGGGTCAGGTAAAGAGGCCCTTAGCAGAATTTTTGCTTAGGGCCCCCAGGGAGGCCAGGACTGGCTCCTGGCGTGATAGGTAGCCAGCGTCCTGTGATCTTAGGAGTGTGACGTTTATATGAAATATAAATAAATAATAAGAGATCGGTATGACAAGCCTGAGTTTCCCATAAAAAATAAAAGTCTGAATCAAACTTTTTACAGGACAGAAACAAGTGCTATGTGCTTTGCCGGCGTTACGACCCCTCACTTATTGAACATATGACATAAAAACAATAACAGATGAAATATGAAAACCTATCAGCAAAAACTTTGCTACAGATTAAACCACTCGAAAAAAAACAGTTTCCAACCTGTTTAACATTGGGCAACACTTTGACTCTGGCTCTAAGCTGCAGTAATCTGATTCACCACATAGGGAGCCATGACACTTTTTTAAGGTACATCACTCACCTGAATAATTGTTATTATTTTTTAATTAGTTAAACCAAAAAATATAAAAGTAAGTAAAAGTCATTCAAGTTTAAATGCTTGGATCCAACCAGTCGTGTTAAAGAGTCCAAAACTTATTTTCTATTGGCTATGGTTTCTCTGCACTATTTCGTAAATTTTGGGGGGAAAAAACCAATATCTCTCTTTCTTTGCACATCCAAATTGTTTACTTTTAATTATTTATTTATTTATACTTATTGGTTATTTAGATTAGTTGTCTATTTGTTTTCTTATTTGTAACTATTTGTTAAGAAATTTACTTCCAAACAAAAGAGCCAACTTGGATACCATTAAATCAAAGTCATAGTTGTTCAACACACCACAAGAGACTGTGCATCGAAAGCAAGCACATAATAATACCTAATCTAGTCCTTCATTTCATATTGTATATCAAGGGCTAAACATGCACTGCCTGCTTTAAAAAACTGCATCCTCTTCCTGGTATGAAGCAAATGCCTGATAACCCCTCCCACTTCTTCCTGCTCTCTCAGACAAAGCCCAGTTCCATTTATTTTTGGGGTTTATTTTTTTTTTTTTTTATTTTTGGTGGGGTGTTTTGTTCCTGTCAGCATATTTTCCTCATCCGCCCCCCCTTCACCAGATCTGCCAGTTGAAGGATGGGTGCAAACAACAGTGTGGAAGTAGAGCTGACAAGCCCATTCACAGTAGATCAGCAAATGAAGGTGATGAAAAGGAAGAGAGTTTTGTTTGGATTGGAAGTGCAACTTTTATCTGTTGACTGAAAGTGAAACTATCTGACAATCACACCGTCAATGAGAAGTGAAATGGCCTGCAAGAATTCAGCTGGAACTGGACAATTTCTGTTGTATGCGATCTGTTCCTGAATCTACTGAAGGATCCTGGTGACTATTCCCTGTGGGCACAGCTACTGTATGAGCTGTATTAAAGGCTGCTGGGATGAAGAGAGGATCAGAAAGAAAATCCACGAGCTGTCCCCAGTGCAGACAGACCTTCACACCAAGGCTGTTTTGGGTGAAAAGTACCATGTTTGCAGCTTTAGTGAAGAACTGAAGAAGACTGGACTCCAAGCGTTCCTCCTGATCACTGCTAAGCCGGACCTGGAGATGTGGCCTGTGATATCTGCACTGGGAGAAAGCTGAAAGCCCTCAAGTCCTGTCCTGGTGTGTCTGGCCACTTTACAAAGAGCGCCACCCTACAGGTCACTATGAGCAGCCATTAAGAAACACCAGCTGGTCAACCCCTGCAAGACACTTCAGAGAACAGCTGCTCTCGTCATCAATGAGAGTGGATGAAGGTTTTCTGCGATTGCAGTGCATCTGCTACCGTGTGTTCCATGGAGGAACATAAAGACCACAACACAGTCTCATTGCAGCAGAAAGGAAGGAGAGGCGAAAGAGCTCGGGGTAGAGTCAGCAGAACATCTCCAGCAGAAGAATTCACGACAGAGAAAAGACGTTTAAGCTGCTTTCAACAGCAGGTGAGGCTATCAATTGCCTCTGCTGATAAGCAGTGAGGAAAGTGAGAAGATCTTCACTGAGAGCTGGTCCGTTCCATGAGAGAAGAAATCACTGAAGTGAAAGCAGGCAGATCAGATCCCAGCAGAAAGCTGAGTGCATCAGGCTGAAGAACTTCAGAAGATAACGATGGAGGCAGAGAATTGTTGGACTGAGGAGGTCGAAAGGATCTGAACTGGAGCAGCTCTCACACACAGAGGATAGCGGTTCATTTCCTCCAGAATTACCCCTCCCTCGCTCATTCCAGTGAATCATCAGACTTTACCCACCAATGTCCGTCCTCTGCGGTTCTTTGAGGATGTGCTGTGGCTGGTGTCAGAGGTGAAGATAAAGAATGGGCATTCTGAACAGGCAGGGCCAAAGATCTCATTGACAGTGACTGCCACATCCAGAGCCCCAAATCAGAGCTGAGTTCTTACAATATTCCACGTCAAATCCACACTTGATCGCAAACACGCAAAACACAACAGTCTGTTTGTTATCTGAGGGAAAACACAGAAAGCAACAAGAGTGGAGACATACCAGTTTAATCCTAGACACCCAGACAGATTTATTGAAAGGTGGCAGGTCCGAGTAGAGAGGGTCTGACTGACGTTGTTACTGGGAGGTAGATTGGACAGGGGTGGGTTGATATAGCAGCCTCTCATATAAGAATATTAGAGCAGAACAGGACCGGTATTGAATTTGTATTTTGGACTTCAAATGACATCAAATTCTTGGTCAATTAGATTGTTACAACAACAGTTTATGAAAATGAAAAAAAAAAAAATTCCCATTGCTTTTTTCTTGGTATAATTCTGATTTTGTTATCTGATATAGTAAACACTTTCTTCTTGTCCCATCCATCCTTCAAAAAGTTGAAGATTAATTTCATATACAAGACATTCAAAGGAATATAGTGGCACCGCAATGAAGCAGAGAAAAACTAAACTAAACAAAGTAGTTGCTAAATGGAACCATTAAGTCATAAGTCACCAAGAAATCCTGCTCTCTAATATTCCAAAAAGGGGTGGTGACATACATAAGGACACACCCCTTAATCCAAAGGGGAACACACAATAATAAACATAATCATTCCAAAAACAATAGTGAGGTGAATCTCCACTGATCCAAAGAAAGCAGCTAGATAATTCAGCACAGGATTGTGATCAGGAACACACATATAATATCAGGAACAGAGTGCTGACCTACAGAAAGCCTGAAATCCCTGAAGAATCACATCCCTGGAAATCACACCTAACAGTTTCCATGTTTCTTTCATCTATTCCCATTTTCACATCTTTTCCCTTTATTTCTCTCAAATGGTGCATTCACTGGTCCCATCACTTAAAATTAAGCAGCTGAAACTTTTGTGACGAGCCCTGTAGCTTTTACATTTAAAGTTCTGTGATTTCATTAACTTGTAACCATTAATGAACTAATACAAACATTAAGTTTACAATCATTCAAATTGTTTTCACAAGTTTACAGTTTTTTACATTTTTCTATTCTTTCACCTCATTTCTTTCACCTCTATGACCCTCAGCACACATTCCATCACATCAAAGGTGCACTAATAAACAAAATGCAGGGAAGAGAATATCAACAAAAAAATTAATGAACAATACTAGCTTCTTATTGTCAATCGGTATAGGTTTGCCTCTGAACCCACATTCCCCCGTGAACAACTAGCATGTCCACTACTAGTGTCCCATGTTAGCTTCCCTGACAATGATTTTCTTCTGATAAAGGATTTATGGTCTTATTTCCCCGTAAGATTTGCTTATGCTTAAAATAGAAAACAAAAACCATAATAACAAATAAAACTGTGTGAATGTGACCTTGGAGACCCTGCAACGTGAGATCATGCTATTAACACATTGGCCACTAGATGGCAGTATAATGCTGTACTGAAGAAGGGCAAAAGTAAAAGAATTGTGTAATTGACTGAAGTGTGTTGAATGCTGTGGAAGATGAGGTGCATTTGTTTTTTTCATTGAACATGTTATTACAAACCAAATGCATGGTTTTGATAGTGAAGACTATTAGAGAAGCATATATACTTGGGATGACTTAAGACTAATGAGTTCCATTAGCCAACTACTTTGTGTAGTTTAGTTTAGTTTTTCTCTGCTTCATGTGGTGTACTAATATTCTTTGAATGGTCTTTGTATAGAATTTAATCGTTCATTTTTTTTGAAAGATGGCATGGGACAAGAAGAAAAGTGTTTACTAATCAGATTTTTTTTTGCCATTTTTTTAGTTTCTTGGGGTCAATAATAATAACAAGCAATATTTGTTTTTTTAAAACCCACACAGTTTTAATTTTATGAGCCTCTACCAAATGGTTGAGATGCCTATAAAGGTAAACAAAAATAAGAAAACATGATTTAATTATAATAGAAATCAATCAAAATAAATAAAAAAAAGTACCAAAAAATTACAAAAACTCAAATAAAAACTCTGTAGAACAAAGTCAAATTTCCTCATGCTGTGGTGGTGGTGCATCAGCACAACAGTTTTTTTGGGCATAGAGCCACTTATTTTGTGTGAATACACAACAAAGCATTGCTGGTTTCCATTCAAACACAGGAAAAAACCAAGCATTTCCCACACTTGCACCTGCACACGCTCTTCGGACAGAGTTGCAATGGTGAAAACTTACTGCAATGGAGGCCCAACCCAGTCCACAAGTGTCCCTTGTCCGCATCTAGCTCCAGTTCTCCAGCTCTAATCAGTCACACCTGAACCCATTAGAGGCTTCACATTTTCCACGATATGATGATAATTGTTCAGGTGTGCCTAGAGTACAGCCTGGAAGACCTGTAGACAAGAGGCACTTGAGGACTGGGTTTGCACCATGCAGTAGTTTTTTCACCTTGCAACCTCTGTCCGTAGAGCGTGTGCCAGGTGCAAGTGTGGGAAATGCCTTGGTTTTCCTGTGTTTGAATGGAAACCAGCAATGCTTTGTTGTATATCACCACAAATAAGTGGCTCTAATGCCCAAAAAACCTGTTTGTGTCTGATGCAACCACCACACAGATGAGGAAATTTGACTTGTTCTACAGAGATTTATGAGTTTTTTGTAAATTTTTGGTACTTTGTTATTTATTTGATTGACATTCTATTATAATAATTCATTTTTTTTATTTTTTGTTTACCATTAATAGGCATCTCAACCATTTGGTATAGGCTCATAAAATTATAACTGTGTTGGGTTTTAAAAAAACAAAACAGTGCTTTTATTATTATTGCCCAAGGACTAAAAAATGCAAAAAATCTATATAGTAAACACTTTTCTTCTGTCCCATGCCACTTCAAAAAATAGAAGATTAATTTCATATACAAGACATATCAAAGAATATAGTACACTACAATGAGCAAGAGTAAAAACTAAACTAAACTACACAAAGTAGTTGGCTAATGGAACCATTAAGTCATAAGTCATCCCAAGAAATCGCTTCTCTAATAGTCCTTCACTATCCAAAACCATGCATTTTGGTTTGTACTAACATGTTTCAATGAAAAACAAATGCACCTCATCTTCCACAGCATTCTACACACTTCAGTCAATTACACAATTTCTATACTTTTGCCCTCTTCAAAGTAAGCATTGAACTGCCATCTTTGGCCAATGTGTTAAATAGCATGATCTCACGTTTTTTTTTGTTTGTTTTTTTGGCGGTTCAGTCACATTCAACAGTTTTATTGTTATTATGGTTATTTGTTTCTATTTTAAGCTAAGAAATCCATACGGGGAAATAAGACCATAAATCCTTTATCAGAAGAAAAACAAATTGTCAGGGAAGCTAACATGGGACACTAGTAGTAGACATCAAGTTGTCACTGGGAATGTGGGTTCAAGGCAACCTATACAGATTGACAATAAAAGCTAGTATTGTTCATTTATTTTGTTGGTTGAATATTCTCTTCCCTCAATTTGTTTATTAGTGCACCTTTGATGTATGGAATGTGTGCTGAGTTCATAGAGGTGAAAGAAATGAGTGTGAAAGAATAGAAAAATGTAAAAACTGTAAACTTGTGAAAACAATTTGAATGATTGGTAAACTTAATGTTTGTATTAAGTCCTCATTAATGGTTTTCACGTAATGAAATCACAGAACCTTACATGTAAAGCTACAGGACTCTTCACAAAGTTTCCAGCCTCTTAATTTTCGATACCAGTGAATGCACCATTGAAGAGAAATAAAGGGAAGAGAAAAATGGAATAGATGATAAAAACTTGAAACAGTCTATTGTGATTTCCAGGGAAGTGAATTCTCAGGATTTCAGGCTTTCGTCAGCTCAGCACTCCTTTTCATACTATTATTGTGTGGTCCTAGATCACATCCCTGCTGCTGAATTTCTAGCTGCTTTTCTTTGGAATCAGTGAGATTCACCTCACTAAGTTTTTGGAATGATTAATTGTTATTATTGTGTGTTCCCTTGGATAAGGGTGTCCTATGTATGTCACCACCCCTTTTCTTGGACTATTAGGAAGCAGATTTTTCTTGGCTGACTTATGAACTTAATGGTTCCATTAGCCAACTACTTTGTTTAGTTTAGTTTTTCTCTGCTTCATTGCGGAGCACTATATCCTTTGAATGTCTTGTAGTATAAATTAATCTTCAACTTTTTTGAAGATGCAGGGAACAAGAAGAAAAGTTGTTTACTAACTCAGATAACAAAATCAGAAATTATACAAGGAAAAAAGCAATGGAAATTTTTTTTTTTTCTTTTTTCATAACTGTTGTTGTAAACAATCCTAATGACCAAGATTGTCATTGAATCCAAATACAAAATTCATTACCGGTCCCTGTTCTGCTAATATTCTATTGAGACAGCTTAATTATCAACTCCCCCTATCCACTCTACCTCCCAGTAACAACGTCCAGTCAGACCCTCTCTACTCAGGACCTGCCACTTTCCAATAAATCTGTCTGGGTGTCCTAGGATATAACTGGTTTGTTCCCACTCTTGTTGCTTTTCTGTTTCCTCAGATAACAACAGACGTGTGTATGCTGTGTTGGATCAAGTGTGATTACGTGAATATAGTAAGAATCAGCTCTGTCTTGGGCTCTGGATGTTGGCAGTCACTGTCAATGAGATCCTTTGCCCTTCCTCATTCAGATGCCCAATCTTTATCTCTCACCTCTGACACAGCCACAGCCACATCCTCAAAGAACGCAGAGGACGGACATTGGTTGGGTAAGTTCTGTAGAGTCACTGAAAATGAGAGGGAGGGGTAATTCTGGAGAAATGGACGCTATCCTCTGTGTGTGAGAGCTGCTCCAGTTCACATCTTTCCTCCAACAGTCCAACAATCTCTGCTCCATCGTCTTCTGAAGTCTTCAGCCTGATGAACTTCAGCTTTCAGTCTGGGATCTGATCTGCTGCTTCACTTCAGAAGCTTCTTCTCTCAAATGGAACGGACCACTCAGTGAAATCTTCTCACGGTCCTCCATTTGTTTTTTTTTTTGTTTGGTGTTTTTTGGTTTTTTTTTCTGCTTATCAGCAGAGCAATTGATACTCACACCTGCTGTTGAAGCAGCTTAACTCTTCTGCTCTGTCCGAATGTCCTGCTGGATGTTCTGCTGATCACCCCCGAGCTCTTTCTGCCTCTCCTTCCTTTCTGCTGCAACTGAGACTGTGTTGTGGTCTTTATGTTCCTCCAGGAACACAGTACAATGCACTGCAATCGGCAGAAAACCTTCATCCATCTCAATGTGACGAGAGCAGATTTCTCCTGAAGTGTCATGCAGGGGTGACCAGCTGGTGGTTGTCTTTAATGGAGCTGCCAATAGTGACCCTGTTGTGGCGCTCCACGATAGTAAGAGCCAGACACACCATACAGGACCTTGGGCTTTCAGCTTTCTCCCAGTGCAGATATCACAGGCCACATCTCCAGGTCCGGCATAGCAGTGATCAGAGGAACAGTCTTTGGAGTCCAGTCTTCTTCAGTTCTTCCACTAAAGCTGCAAACATGGTAACTTTTCACCAAAACAGGCCTTGGTGGTGAAGGTCTGTCTGCACTGGACAGCTGTGGAATATTCTTCTGATCCTCTTCCATCCCAGCAGCCTTTTAATACAGCTCATACAGTACTGTGCCCACAGGGAATAGTCACCAGGATCCTTCAGTAGATCCAGACAGATCGAACAACAGAAATTGCCCTTCCCAGCTGAATTTCCTGCTGTGCCATTTCACTTCTCAATGACGGTGATTGTCAGGATAGTTTCACTTCATCAACAGATAAAAGTTGCACTCCAATCCAAACCAAAAACTCTCTTCCTTTCTCACCTATCATTTGCTGATCTACTGATGAATGGGCTTGTCCAGCTCTACTTCACACTGTTTTTGCACCATCCATCAACAGGCAGATCTGTGAAGGGGGCGGATGAGAAATATGCTGACAGGATGGAACTGGCTTGTCTGAGAGAGCGGAAGAAGTGGAGGGGTTATCAGGCTTTTGCTTCATACCAGGAAGAGGAGCAGTTTTAAAGAGGGCAGTGCATGTTTAGCCCTTGTTTACAATATGAAATGAAGACCTAGATTAGTATTATTAATGTGCTTGCTTTCGATGCAACAGTCTCTGTGTGTGTAACAAACAATGACTGTTGATTTAATAGGTATACCAATTTGCATCGTTAGTTTGAAGTAAATTCTATAACAAATAGTTTACAAAAAGAAAACAAATAGACAACTAATCAAAAATACCAATTAGTATAATAAATTAATTAAATAAAAGTAAAACAATTTGGATGGTTGCAAAGAAAGAGAGATATTGTTTTCCCCCCCAAAATTTACTAAATAGTGCAGAGAACCATCAGCCAATAGAAAAATAAATGTTTTGGACTCTTTACACACACTGGGCTCTGGATCAAAGCATTTAAAACTTGATGACTTTTAACTTTACTTTAATTTTTTGGTTTAACAAATTAAAATTGAAAACAAAATATTCAGTTGAGTGATGTTACCTTAAAAAAGTATCATTGGCTCCCTCCTGTGGAGAATCAGAATACTGCAAGCTAGAGCAGAGTCAAAGTGTTGCCAATGTTAAAACAGGTTTGGAAACTGTTATTTCGAGTGGTTTAATCTTAGCAAAGTTTTTGCTGATAGGTTTCATATTTCATCTGTATTGTTTTTTTATGTCATATGTTCAATAACGTGAGGGTCGTCACGCGGCAAAGCACAAAGCCATGTTTTTCTGTCCTGTAAAAAGTTTGATTCAGACTATTAGTTTTTATGGAAACTCCAGGCTTGCTCATCCGATCTCTTATTTTTATTTTATATTTCATATAAACCGCACACTCCCTCAGACACAGACGACTGGCTACCTATCCCAGCCAGAGCCAGTCCTGGCCTCCCTCGGGGCCCTAAGCAAAATTCTGCAGAGGGCCTCCTACCTGGACCCGTTGAGCCATGTAATCATTGGCCCATTGCCAAACGACACCCCAGTGCTCCCACTACAATCCTCGCCCTCCTTTAGAACATTTGCTCCATCGTCGTCTAAGAGTAGACCAATACTGAATTAAAATCTACCATCAAATATTTCCTCTTCTGCACTTTCGTGAGGCAAAATCAACAATGATGTCATCATAGGACATGTTTTCCCACGTCATGATTTATGCTTCATGATGGTCCAGACCACTCACGTTCCGTGTCATGGAAGACCTCATGTAGCTTTTGATGAGCCTTTAATTTTGAAAAAGCTCCTCTCTGCCGATGCTAATTTTAATTCTAATATTTAATCAAATAGTCAATGTCAATCCAATCTTTCCATCTTGCATTAGTCCAGAGTTGTAATCTTAGATTGAGAGACAAGGGCGAATCCCATTCTCATAACCCCTTACGACTCGTTTTCGAGTGCCCCTCGTTCCTTCGGCTTTTGGCCCTCGAACAGAGTTACAAGGGGTAGTGGTTGAAATCTCACCCTATGAAATGACCAAGACCCTGATACGTCATCGATTGACGTTGACGTAAACAGACGCGACAAGTTTGTTATCGGAATTACTATGCAATAATGGTGATTATCACAGTGACATTTTGCCGTTCATCAGATGGCCGATAGAAAAGCAACCGACGCCGCGATTCTTCACAACTTATACGTTTTCACGCTACTAATCGATCAAACAAGTCAATAAAAAAAGACCACTTCTTCAGTTACGGGCCACTTCGTTGACAGAATAGCGGTTAGCGGTGCCTATTAGTCAGCAAGCCGTGCTCCTAACGTTACCCTGCAGTCTTCACGAAATTATAGGAGCCATACAATGTGGCAGCAACTTCCGCTGCAGACTTTAGGTTTATTTTCGGGCATCATATGACCATCAAAGGTGGGGAAATGAACATGGAACTATGTCAAAATGTGGGACTGTCATGCACAAATCAGCCTAAAAACAAATGTTGTAGATCCTTAACTAGTGAGGTAGAGACATCGCAACTAGCCGATTTTTTTGTTATGCTTGTTATAAAGAAAAGTCTACACAATACTACATTGTGGTTTCCTTTTGTTGCTTGTGCCGCGTTTCGCCCCCATCTTGCGCGATGATTTGTCGAGATTTCCATAACCCCCGGTTTGTAGTGTGCCCCTGAAAAATCTCCGTTTGGAGGACCATGTAGCCCTAGCCCTTCGCCACCCTACCCCTCTGATCCCAACAAGAATCGTGGACACCCTACCCCTACACGTGACGCGCAAAACTGAGGGGAAGGGCTAGGGGTAGGGCGAAGGGGTGAATTGGGATTCGCCAAGATCATCATTGTCTTGTTTTTGAAAATTATGTGCGCCATGAGGAGTGCCCACCACGCCTCATATATTGTCTGACACCAGAGGTTGCTGCTGGAAAGCGCGAGTTTATTTCCCCGGGTGCACGCGCGATTTGAACGCTTGTTCACGGCGCGATGCGTTAATTCTTTTCCGACTGCAGTTTAATAAACACCGTTGACGTTGGCGTTTATCAAACGTAAAAAAGAGTTGTATATCACTCTCACTTTAGGGCACAAATTCCACAGAACACCCTGAAGTGTGGCCGGCAAGCAAGTCAAGACACAGACAGGCCAAGAGATGGCACTGCGCGCTAGGTTAGCAGTAGACAGACTGACCAGAGAGAGATGCACTGCAAGCTAGCTGTCATGACTAGCACAAAACTAGCACATCAACTGTTACTGTTTATTTGGCTGACATCAAACTTTGAGATGATAGAACATATGTGACCTGATTGCGTTTCTGAAATTCACTGTCATGGTGTTTTTTTTTTCATTTTTTCATGCACATAGAATTTGTAAACAGCTGGCCTCTGATCCCAGCAGTCAAAAAAGAAAACTGCAGGTAACAGATCCTTTTCTTACGGCTCCCTATCTCTGGAACAGTCTGCCTGCCTCAATCAGAGAGGCAGGCTCTATCGAAGTCTTTTTAAGTCAAGGATAAAACCCATTTATTCTCTCTATCATTTGACCAGCATTGAGGAGTGGCTCAGTCTGTTCTCAGAGTAAAGCTAGACATTTAGCTCACCTAGCTCAGGTTCCTGCCGATGGATACTATCAACCTTCCTACATGTCCTATTCTCCTGGTCTAACTGCTCTTGTCCTCTGACGCTGGTCATTGTTGTCCTGTGTGAGTGAAAGTGTGGTGTTGGTGGTGTCACACCTATCTGCTTCCAGTGCTGCAACTGGCAGTGTTGGCGCCTGCCGGTGGTCCCCAAGTCCTACGATGACACTGACAGAGCTGCCATATCTTATTGCATACCTGACCATCCTGGTAGGGGATCCCCTCTCTGAGTAGCCCCTCCCAAGGATTCTTCCACTTTGCCTAAAAGTTTTGTGGCAGTTTTCCCTTTGTCCTCTGTGAGGGTCCAGGCTGGGTGGTTTCGGTACTAACCATTTATTGTTTAACACTTTAGACACTGTGAAGCCCATTTGAGACTGTGAACGTGATTAAGGGCTATAAAAATAAAATGTGGATTTGATTTGATTTGTGTGACTATATGAACTATCCTTTTTTAAGCTCTGAGCGATGGGCCACGTGTCCGAGCTGCAGACCTACATAACATCTGGATGATCCCCTATGGCATCTGTCTGTATAAAGAAGAAGCAAGGCTCTACTGTGGAGCCACGGTGTTCTCTCAGACACCCATGCAGTCAGCAAAAGAATGTTTCAGCAAGATGTGAAAGCATTAGGGAGGGAAGAGGAGAGGGATAAGCCAGGCTACTCTAGGGAGGGCTGCCCATTCAGACATATGAGGCCTGGATCAGACCCACAACACATAAAGACACTGTAGCAAAGGGCTCACCAAATCCCTGCTCACAAGTGGCTTCAACACTGTACATGGCACGGACTCATGACATGACTCCAATAACAGTGTTGCTATATGTTTAGTGTGTTGATGTGTGTTGCTGTATATATATTTTAAATAAAAACCATGAGCACCCTGGGACGCCAGTGACATCTAAAAATTGTGTCACCATAATGAATGCATTACTGCTGCCACTTATTCTGCCGTCCCAAAGCCCAAGTTGTGTTGTGGTTGTGGGCGACAGAGAGTTTGTAATCAAACTCGAGGGGAGAAGGGATGGACAGGAGCGCAGAAAGCATCCGTCACTCCAACTGGAGGAGAAGTTTTCTGCATTTCGATATTCTCATAAAAGGAGCAACATAGAGAGAGGGTGTGTGTGTCTGTGTGTGTGTGTCTGTGTGGGTGTGTGTGTGTTGTTGCGCGCAGGAGTTGTCCAGGGCCCCTCCGACGGGGCCCATAGTTTTAACTTCACGGAGAAGTCCGCCAGCTTCGGTTCCCTGAGGAGATCTTGGGCGCTCGCCCATTCCAGTGAACGGGGGTCGAAATCCTTAAAAGCAGCATGAAACCTCGAAGGAAATCCTCATTGGCTGGTGTGAGTGCACTGCCTCGAACCCATGCCAGCGCCCTTCCTCGTAACAGCCCGATGATTTTACCGTCCCCTGGACTGGTCTGAGGGAAAGGTTTGTGGCCGCTGGAGGAAAATCAGGGAGCATTGTATTTAAAAACCCGCGGCACTTTCCGCGGTCTCCGAGAAGGGTTCTGGATTCGATGCGTAGGATTCCCGGGAGGGTGGAGGCATCGGGGACGGGACCGGGAGGACTGGCTGAGAGGGGCGGGCTGGGGGAGACTGGCGGAGGGAGGTGAGCAGTTAGGTTAGTTACCTGGTTGGTTAGCTGGGTGATCTGTTGTAGCATAACCTGGTTGTTTTCGGTGAGGCTCCGGAGAACTTGTTCATGCTGCCCCAAGAACTCGCCTTGGCTGGCGATGGCTCTCCGGAGTGAGGCGGTCTCCGAGTCCGGGTTCGCTGGGTCCATCATGGCCAGATCGTTCTGTTACGGTGTCCCAGGTGGGACCCAAAAGCAGAACCGAAACTCAGAGGGAGGATGAACAAAGGTTTATTATGAAGAGAAAACCGGGGAAGGTAGACAGGAGCGGAGGTAGTGGACAGGGCTGGAGGCGGAAGCAGGGGGAGCCGGAGGGACTGGTGGTGAACGTGGCAGGCAGAGGAAGAGCAGGTAGACAGGCAGGGAGGAATGCGGTATGGCTGGGTACGGGTGGAGATCTTGGGATGAGAAGAGATCAGGGTTAACACACAAACACACAGGTAGTCAAGGCTTTAGTCCAAAATACAAGGGCCCGGAACGAGATGTACCACACTGGCTGAATAACGATCTGGCGATGAGTGGGAGGAAGTCCGGGGTTTAAGTATTGGTGGTGATGACTTGATGGATAGCAGGTGTGCGGGGTAGAGCAGGTGATCGGGATGAGGTGATGATGCAGGGAGGAGCCGGAGACTGGAGCCACGCCCGCCGACACATATACACACACAGACAGGGACAGACAGGTAGAGACACATGGGGAAACACAGGGGGCACGGTGGAGACCGTGACATCTACAGCGTAGTAAACGTAATGGAGGTCTAGCTGTTCCCAATTTTAAATTGTACTTTTGGTCATATGTGTTGCGTCCACTGTCGACTTGGCTTGATCCCCTGGTACTAGTATCATGGAGACCAATAGAGGAAAACTTGGCCTCTCCCCACCGACTACAAGAGTTAGTATATTCAGGTCTTCCACTTAAATGCTCCAAACTTAAACAGGGCTCTATTATGTCTTTCCTTTTATCTGTATGGCGCTCAGTGGAGAAGGTGACTGGTTCTTTGTTAAAATGGCACACTCAAAGTCCTATCTTTCATCATTTTGCCCTTCTCACTGAGTGGGGTGAGAGAGGTGTTAATGTTCTGTCTGATGTCTGAGATGACAAAGGCCTTAGAATGTTTAATGATTTGCGTGCCGTTTATAATTTGCCAGGTGTTTTTTTTTTTAATTTCATTTGCGCCCTGGGGCTCTCCCCTCCGAACTCATAAGCTCCACACGCTGCTGGATGTAAGGGTTCGGTCGAGAGGCTTAGTTTCTGCTCTATATATCTTTTTATTAGAATCCTCTTGTGGGCCTCTGTCCACCAGGTGTGCAGCAGGGATCCTAGTTTCTCCGGTGATGAAATGTATCTTACTCCGAGAAGGCGGCACCCTCATGAAGCTTACACCCTCTCCTGTTTGTGATCTATGCTCTCTGGGACATGTAGGATCTCTCTTACATATGTTCTGGGAGTGTCCTGGTGTGGCGCCTTTTTGGAGGTTGGTATCTTCTTCATTATCTGATATATTGGAGACAGACATATCTTGTTGTCGCAGAGTGCTGCTTTTGAATGACACCTCATCATTGAACCTAACGTCTTCCCAAATTCACACTCTACTTGTTGGGTTAACTGCAGCTAAAAAAACTGCTGGACTTGCGCTGGAAGCCTCCACACACACTCACCCGTATCCAGTGGCTACTATCATTCTTGAGTATCCTCTATATGGAACTATCTGTAGCCAGAATGCATGGTACTAGTCAGAAAACGATCCAAGCTTGGGCCTCTGCAGCTGCAGTGATTAAAGATTTGTTGGAGTGAAGGACTAGGAAATTATTTTCTGTTTATTGATTTATTTGTTTATTTCTTTTCATTTGTTTTGGCCTACAGAATACTATTGTGATCAGATGTATTATTTAATCTTCTTTCATATATACCTACAGCAATGAAGATCTGGATGGGGAGGGGTGGGAGGGGGTGGTCGCCACTTAGGGAGGGAGGGAGGGAGGTTAGGATGGCTGGGGGGGAAGGGAGGTGTATACTGTTTGAATGTTGTACGGTATTATTGTAACTGTTGATTGTTGTACTTCCTTCTCTTTTGGAAAATAAAAAAAATAATTGATAGCAAAAAAAAGGAAATGTGTGTAAGATCAAATTTGATTGTGTTTGAAGTGTTCGTACAAATGTTTCTACAAACATAGTCTGATTCATCATTTTGTTTGTATCTGAATTTGTTCGTTGGTACGATCAAAACCTACGTGTGTTTGGACACATGCAGGAATTTATTTGTGTGTTTGGAAACATGCAGGAAGGCTCTTAGAACTTATTCTTATTCTTTATGAAAAATCAATTACAGTAGTGCCAAACCTCATTACCAACAAAATGTTTCAGTGGCCTTGTAGAAAAAAAATACCTAATCGACTGCAATGGCATATTTGCCAAATTGTCCTTCATAACAATACTAGATTATCTATTAATTTGTAATGGGTTGATCACATGGACTGAACACCTTACAAATACAATTATATAGTCCTACCATCAAAAAAGAAATGGTTCGACATGAAACAAGATTGCAAAAAAGAATAAGGAGAAGTAGGACTATAGGACTAGTAGCACTATAAATAGGCCACAGGTTAGCTCTCTTGGTTTGGACAACAATGGAGGCCAATATTGAAGAGAGAGTTAGAGGAGAGGAGTGAGAGTAAGAGGAGGACGAGGACAGGGACATGGAAGAGGAAGAAGGAGAACGATCACTGATGAGATCCAGGCCACTTTGGTTGACCATGTGATCAACCATGGGTTGAGTTTGAGGGAGGCTGGGCAGAGGGTCCAGCCCCACCAACGCATGCCCCTTCTCCAGGTAATGGAGGAGGCCTGTGGTGACATAGATGAGGGGGCATGCCAGGGCTGGATACGTCACTCCAGACGGTACTTCCCCCGCTGTTTAGCCAGAGAGAACATTGCTTGTGATGTTGAGGTGCTGTGGCCAGACCCGAACAGGAGACAGGATGTAGCCCAATTTCTTTCTTTCTTGTTTTTTTTCCCGATGTTTTGAGAAAACAAATAAATTTGATTTTTTCCCACTTGTATTTGTGTTCATAGCGTATATATACTGAATACACATACATATGTTATATATATATATATTTGGGTACATATATGAGTACTACGGCACACTGAAAATGCAAAAGACACAAGATATTCATCTTTTTCATTCATCACATCAGTGTGTAGATGACGTGCAGGAAGAGCTATTCATGTGATGGTTTGTGTGTAGAGCTTTGATGCTAAAATACCATTTTGAGAAGAGTTAAAATAGTTTTGAATGAAGTGTTTGCTTTTGCAAGAGATGTGTAACGTTTTGCATGTTGTGTGTGTGTTTTGGGGTTTTGTGTGTAGAGTTTTGAGAAAATGAGCCATAGTTTCAGAAATCGTGTGTAAGCAATTGTAAAAAACTGTAATGCCAGGTTATGTCAGTTATGTCAGCAAGTACAAGTAAAAACAATTAGTTCTATGAAACACTGTTATAGCAGGGGCAGACTGTCAGGTGAATATCAGGTGTATTACGCTGCCTGACAGACTGCTACTATTGTTGAGCAGGAGAGGAGTTGGAGCCTGACTTTGTTGTGTTAAAGTTATCATGTGAGAAGTCAAAATGGCTTGGGCTTGTGCATATCTAAATCACATCAAAAATGACACTTTTTTTTAGCTGTACTTCATCTTGATGACCACACTCTTGTTCATAGGTAAATAGATAGATAGATACATAGATGACACCATGAGATTGGAATATTTCCTCCACATCCTCCAATATAGTATATATAGCCATAGTGCATAAATCCATGCCAGCTGACTAAAATGCAAGCAGTGGAGGAGGTGAAGACCAACAGTCAGCAAAGAGAAAATATAAGTGTTGAAGTAATGGCATGAATGAATGTATACGTTGCTATGAAATTCCTAACACAGTTCACTGAAATATATCAAATGACAAGAACTGTAGATATCTACTGTATATGTAAATATGTAAGTAGCTAACCTATCTTTGAAATCTGCAGATGTTTAGAGAATAATGTTCCTATTGGCTTACTGGAGTTAGTGCAGAACTGCCTATTAAAAAGCATGGGTTTAAAAAAAAAAAAAAAAGTTTACCCACTCAAACAACATCACATTTGAACAATGTCTTTATTAAACATATTTGATCACACATATATAAATGGAGTAATACTGGAAATCCTGTAATAGGGCCCCATTAAATGTATTTGTATTTAATGCCATTTTCATGTCATCCCAGATAGCAAAGAAATGCCGGTCCCGCCTGCCGAGTCAGCTTAGGTTGGCCTGACACTGGAACCTGGAGATGGCCAAACTTCATTTTTGAATGACTGCCCAGAATCGGGCCGAGTACATCGGCCCAGTTCCGTTTGCCGAATCCAAGCCGATTCTGAACCAGAATAGCCCCGGAACAGTCCCGATTTAAGATTATATACTATTCCCTTTCCATCCTCACTGAATTCTTTAATTCCCTGTAAATTGTCTAAAATAACTAATTGTCTAAATTTTCTAAAATATACAACACAGTTTAACAAACATTTACATTCATACAACAATATATTGTATAAAGCCCAAAAAGCCCAAATATGTGATAATGAAAGGTTGTGGTATTGATTGACAGCAAACACTGAATTGCACCATTCTAATATTTTATTATGTGTAAACAATTGCAAGAATATTGAATATAATATACACACATATATATATATGTATATATAATAATTAAATAATTCATTCTCTTCTTCTCACTGGTCTTTCCTCTCTCTTGCCTTCCTTCCTCTTAACAACATGGACCGTTAGAAACTGGACACTTTTCAAAGGTGTTAAATTATCAGGTACAAATATGACATATAATCCTAAATTATAGACAAATATCAGTATTTTTAAATAAGTAAAAGTACATAACAGATGTACAAAGATACATTGAATGAGGTTGGGTTGCATACTATAATAGTGAGCAAGCTGCAGTAAAGAGCAAGTGTCCATAGTATTTTCCTCTAATGTTATCTGATGGGACAGTAAAGGAACAGGGTTCAACCTTCTTCCTGTCAGTGGTCTGATGCCTGGTGGTTTTGGAGTAGCTGTGATCCAGAAGGTGACGAAGCAGATCACGCTTCTGCAGCAAGAAACACACAATGTAGGATGGGAGGATGTTAACTAAAGGTTTAAAACACATTTTCTAATTTTATTAACTTTCACTGTTTCCACTGGACTGCTAGGCCTGTTAAGTGGGGAGTTGAACAAATGAAAATTATCCACCAACTGTGTTTTTACTGCGTTTTCCTGACATTGGACACCACAGCTCCCAGTAAGCCTGTCCTAAGATGCTGTGTGCTCATGTGGGTGGATGAAGTTGGCTGATTCACTCATTCATTGTCTTCCAGTGTCAAGTCCTGTTCTAAGATGATGGACATCTGTCAGAAGCAGATTCTGACAGACCCAGGTCAGGTCAAGGATGAAAAGGAAGAGGATTGAGGTTGCAGCCGAGGAGAGTTGCAACAGGTAGGTGTTGTATTGTATCATCTATCTTTGTTGACTATTAAGATTCAAGAGGTTAAAGATGACCCAGGAAAATAATAAGAGGAGGGGCATGTTTGATGTGGTGAGGGGAGACACAGGTAGGCTCACCTACAGTTCTCTTTCAGTTAGTTCAGATTTTGAGAATTTGAAAGTTGTACATTTTTTGTCAAAAAGTTATTTTATCCAATTCATACAGAATTTATTTGAAATGACAGCTCTATTATTTTAACGTGAACTGCACTTTCGATTTACATTTTGATTGGTTGTTAAATGAAAGAAAGGGCTTAACAGCTGCTTCTCACAATGGCAGAGACACAACCAGGACCGAAGCCAAGAGGGCCAGGGTCAGTCCCAATACTGGGTGCAATAGAGCCAGAGCCAGGGCCGAGACTGGGGCCCACAGGGCCACGTCCCGGGCCAAAGCCAGCGAATATAGAGAATATACACATGCAGAACTTCTCGTCCAGTTGGAGTGATGGGATGGCTTTCTGCGCTCTGACCCACTCCGTCTTCCCCACTGAGTTTGACTACAACTCGCCCACCAACCGCAAACACAACTTTGAGCTGGCCTTTGGGGCCGCAGAGTAAGTGGCAGCAGTAATGCATTCATTATAATGACACATTTGTAGATATTGGCCTTTTATTAAAAATCAGATATGGAAAAAAAAGAAATGGATTAATATTAAAATATTACCAGAGAAGTGGACTCAACCAACTTCTTCAACTCTCTCATATATGTACAGTACATACTCACACACACAATAACACACTAACACACATACAGCAACACTATTGGAATCACTGGTCCTGGTCCGTGCCATGTACAGTGTTGAAGCCACTGAAGAGGGATTTGTGAGCCCTTTGCTGCAGAGTATCTTCATGTAATGTGGAGTCTGATCCAGGCCTATATCTGAATGGCAGCCCTCCCTAGAGTAGTCTGGCCTATCCCTCTCTCTTCCCATGCTTTCATGTCTCCGGTGAGATGTGAAATGTGTTTTCATTTGTGGATCACAAAACATTTCTTTGTAGACCACCTGACATCTATATTTATTTGTAGATTTTTGTCCAAATTGTCCTGCAGCAGATTTGTGTTCCACCTACGTATAACCTTTTGAGCATGGTGCTATAGAGAACCTTTCTAAAGGGTTCTTGACAGCACCAAAAAGGCTTCCACTATGGTACAAGCTTAAAGAACCATTTCCTGGTACTATATAAAACAGTGGGGAACCACCATGGTCCTCTAGTGAGGGCCTACAAATTTATAAGATTTATTTTTTTATGCATTAATATATTTCAGATTTTATTGTATTTCATTTGTATTCTTTAAAATCTGGAATTATTTTGAAAATTGTGCTAATTAAATGATATTTAATTCATCAAATGTATTCATTTTGTGTTGGGAAGGAAAGGGTGAACACTGAGGAGGATTCTTTTTGGTTACTGGGTAGAAAGTGACTAGAAAGCTAGACACAAACAGTTTGAAAGACACTATGACAGCATGGGCTAGAACCCAGAGGCTGCAAAATATTAATAGTTGCATACAGGGCTTGAAATGATCACCCACCAACACACCAAATGCAGGCAAATCATTAGCTAAGGGTGATGTAACATGCTTGAGCAATACAAATGTATTGTTTGGAGTAATACAAGTAACACAAAAATGCATTGTCACATGTCAGGGTTATGGTTGCTACTGGACCCAAAATGCACACCACGACAAAGGGAGTAGGAAAAGAGGATTTAATGAAGGAGCGGGTGAAGGGATGGTGGAGGGTGAAGAGGCTGGGCTGGTTGGAGCTGGGGCAGGCAGGCAGGTGAGAGGGAAGCAGGCAGGCTGGCGGGTTGCGGCGAGGAGACACGGGGAAAGAGACGTTCAGGGGATCCTGGGAGATGGGAGAATGCGGTTAGCAAAGCAGGGAAGCACACAAGGAAATAACTCAAGTACTAAAA